>JAUMHP010000031.1:5037424-5049719 GCA_032361065.1 Enteromius trimaculatus | reverse complement strand
GAAAACCTGGTACCGTAACATTTCAAATTTTTTAGTACCGACTTGGTACCGAAGTACCGGGTCTTTTGACAACACTACTGACGGCATCCATTCACTGCAGAGGATCCATTGGTGAACAAGTGATGTAATGCCAAATTTCTCCAAATCTGTTCCAATGATTATCTTCATATGATCAGAGGATGAGTACACTTTCAGCTAATTTGATTTTAGCATGAAATATATATTTAATGTTCATGATGTGAAAGCGTAATTGAGACTAGTGATCGACCGATATGGGTTTTTTTTGAAGGCAGATGCCGATATCTTGGAAAGCAGGGAAGCCGATAGTAGGCAGATTTAACTTTATTTGTTTTAATTCAGATTTAAGAAATAGATTAAAATATAAATGTGACGTTTAACATAAACACATAAGAGAAAGTATTTTTCACAAATAAATAAATATTATATCGGCTGATATATCGTTCCAATATCGTTCCAAACTAATTGAGACTAAATCTGTGTTGACTTTTTTGAAAAATATATGTCATCCATCTAAAATAAATAAACCTTTATTTCATATAACTCACAAAAACTGTGTTCTTCATCAGAAGCCCTATTAATATAAGCCCATCACCCAGAATTAAATGAAAGTAAGTGTACCATAAAAGAATGAAATCCCAATACACATGAAGAGAGTAATGATGATGAGGCCAAAGCTTGTGCTGAAGGAGTCTATGAGCGTGAACCAGTATATCCCACCCTGTGATGGAAAAACACAAAACAAAAACAGAGATAGCGAAGATAATATGAAGATGATAAATTACGATATTAAACATTACTAAATTCTGTTCACATTTATTTATAAAAATGTCAACTACTAAATCCTATTATCAGTCAGTTTGTCGCGCTTACATCAGTGATGAGCAGCAGGCCCATGAGATAGAAGGCGAAACAGAGCAGTGCCAGGAACAGCGTCTTGAGCTTCAGGTTGGATCTGAGCTGAGGAAACTCATCCAGCACAGCTGTACAGATCCCCTCCATGTTACCAAACTGTAGGACAGAGAGAGAGAACTTCACAACAACAAGAATTAAACAAAGGACTAGCCTGTCAGGAGCGCGCAAATATGTCATAAGTCTCCCTGACATCTACATCAACAAAATTAAACAGATCCTCAGTTTGCTGTTAGGGCAATACAAGCACCGCTGTGTGCCATCATCTGTTTGCTCTCACATTCATATTTATGCATTTGGCAGACATTTTGTTATTTTTGTATATTCAAGCTATATTTTAGCAGTATGTGTGCATCCTGGGAATTGAATCTGTGACCTTAATGATGTCAGTGGCATGCGAACCATATGTGATGCATTTACAGGTGAAACTTATTTATCTATATATTTACATATACTATCATAGCTATAGGGAGAATTTTTCTAATTTCAGATTTCAGGTGATGACAGAGGAAAATCAAAAACAAGAGGCTGTGTACTCATCATGCATATTTACTGAAATAACTGTTGGCTCCGTGACGAGCTGTGCAGTAAGACAGGATGTTTATGTGTCATTTCACACATCTCTTGACAAATCTGCTTCCTGAGCAGAGACGTTTTATACAATCATACATCTTATCCAAAAAGCACTCATCACTTTGATTCATGTTATACACAATTCCCATACCTTTTGATTAATTCATTGCCATGACTGTTCTTATAATCTTTCCAGTCATTCTATTTGGATTTTTCTTTTTTTTAAATAAATGGGCCAGTCTTTTGAATTCAAATGAAATACTGTGAATTCAAATTATTTTGTGTGTGTACACGTGAACGACTACATAAAATACAACTCAAAAGTCTTTTTTTAAAATCAATTTTGTTCAGAAAAGTTGCTTTAAATTAATCAAAAATGACAGTAAAGACATTTATAATGTAACATTTTTATTTTAAAAACTGTTTAATATAAACATTTAAATGTAAATGTAATCTAAATGTTTATTCAACTTTTTCAGTGTTTCTATACTGTATTAATAATTTACAATATTACTGATTTACTGTAAAACAAATAAATGCTGCCTTGGCAAGCTTAAGAGGCTCAAACAATTAAAGTAAAATTCAAAGGTTTGGCAGGAATTGTTTCTTATGGTATGATGCTAGCAATTAGTCTACCACATGAAAACCTGTCACACTTGCGAGGGTCTTACCAGTGTATCCACTCCCAGCATAAAAAGCATGAGAAAAAACAGAATGGACCAAAACACTGATCCAGGGAGAAGAGCCAGGGCTTCTGGGTAGGCAACAAATGCAAGACCAGGACCTAACACATTCACAAAACGACACATTATGCACTGGCTTTGGAACGGCAAGGATTATAATTGCTGAGCTATACGGGATGTCAGAAAAGAGAGAAGTAACATGACAGGCTAAACAAGATGTACCTGAGTCTGCCACCTCACCCACAGGCACGCCCTTCCTCCAAGCCATATGACCCAGGATAGAGAAAATGGCAAAGCCTGCGAAAAAACTGGTTCCGCAGTTCCCTATGGTGATGATTATCGTATCTCTGTAGGATGAGAAACCATTCTGAGACTTTAAAATCAGGTTTCAGAAGAAAAAACTGTGTTTTCTTTCAGTTAAAAGCCTCACCTGATGACATTATTGTCAAATTTATTGTAAGACGCCATTGACAAGAGACCACCGACCCCAATACCCAACGAATAAAAGATCTGCGATGCAGCATCATTCCAAACCTAAAGTGACAACGTAACACAATACAATACAGAAGTGAAGGGAACGGGAAAATGTAGCCTTTCATTAAAAACGGTGTTGTTTAGGAAATCTTACCTGTGCATTGGCCAAATGGACCCAGTTTGGAGTGAGGTAGAAGGCGACACCGTTTAAGGAGCCCTCAAGGGTAGCCCCTCTGATGATGAGGACCACCAGCACAAAATAAGGGAAGGTGGCAGTCACATACACCACCTGACATCAGAGGAAAGATGGGAAATTACTTTCTTTCTGTAGAACATATTGTCATCTACTCTGAAATGGCATCCATACCAGGGTTATTATAGTTAGTTTAAACTTAAACTATAAAAGTCATATCCATTACTGTAACGATATGGAGGCGAGGAGCTGTTCGGATTCATTCGCAACATTTTAATGGTGGGTCGAGGAACAAACAGAGACAATCACCGGCAGACAGAGACAACGTAGGCAAATGCAAGCGGATGGTCCGGAAGGTAAAGGGTCGGCAACAGGTTATCCAAAAACAGCGAAGCAAACAAAAGCAAAGTAAAAGGGAACTCGGGCAACAGGAATATCACGTTACACACAAACAACGAACAGTGAATACACAAAGACATCCGGGGCATTTATACACGTGAAAATGGGCGGAGACAACAATGAAACACCATGACAACAAATGAGCAGGGCGGAGACATGCATTCATGGGAATGAGTCCGGGCATGAAAACAGGTAAACACACACACACACACACAGTTTGCTGGGCGCTGGAGTGCCATCAAGAGAGCTAGCACATCTAGCTGATCATGACAATTACTTGAGGGAAAATACATAAACTGGAATAAAATAAACTTGTTATACTTTAGCTTTAGTTGCCAAAGCAGCATTTTTCTTTTTTATTTAGCTTAAGATAATCGGGTCACACTTTAATCTGGGGACTAATAACTATAAAGTTTACCTCAATAAACTATTTTCCTGTTTGTTAATAGTTGTTAAGTTTGGGTATGGGGTGGGATTTAGGGATCGGTAAAAGTTTATTTGAGGGTCTAGTTAACTAGTTGCTTATTCCTAGAATATTAGCCATTTACAGTATTAGTACTCATTAAACGCAAACAGTATTAATGTCTTATTCTACATTGCTAGTCCTACACGATACCTAAACTTAAACAATACCTAAACCTAAAGTACCTTACCAACTATTAACAAGCAGAAAATTAGGAATTGGTTGTGGGAAAAGTGTTAATGAGGGATCTACAATATAATCATGCAGAATAAGGCATTGATATATGCTTTATAAGTATTAATAAAATATGCTTACTAGTTAATAGTGAGAACTGGTCACTTAACTAGTGTTACCACTTAATGTACTAAAATAACTCAAAGAAAAACACTAAACACTATATAGACATGTCACAAAAGGGTCATATGATTTCAAGTTTTCTCTTTCATAAAAGATCCCTAAAGTTGAAAAAGACTCAAAACCAAAGAGATATTCTTTATAAAAACTGCCCACATCCCCCTAAAACAGCTCTTTTAAACACACCGACACTTTTCTACATCACGGACTGGGTTTATTTTCATAACACAGCCCAAATGTTTAAACAAAGAAAAAAGGCGCAGCTAATTTCGCTGTAGTGTTGCTGCGGGTGCCATGTTCTGGCGACGGTGTGTGTCGTTGTAAAACCTTAAAATACTTTGGTTGTGCTTCCAAAAGAAGACATAACTAGAAGTCAGTGGTTAAGTTGTATTAACAACACTGTTCCAGAAGAGTTCAACACAAATATTAGAGTGTGTTCAGCGTATTTACGGTGGACTGATTCTGACAGAGCAGCCTATGCCGGCTGTGTATAGAGACTATCAAGCGAGGCAATTCCAACTCTGCAAAGACAACCACAACCTTCAAGTACGTTACGTTTACTTATTAACCCTTTCAGCGGTGAGTTTAAAATATTCCAGCGGTCCCCCAGAGTGAGCCGTTATTTAGAACATTGGCCTTTACCGTTTCCACGTCTTGCTTGTCACGTGACACACCGCGAGTGCAATAATGCTGTAAGTTTTTACTTTTTTATTTCAAATATTCACAAACTTGCTCACCGTGTCTTGAACCAGTCTGATATTCCGATTCACAAATATATGTAAAGAAGTATGTTTCGTCATTGTGATCTGTAACATGAGATGGGCGCCGCCATGTTTGTTCGAGCTGCAGTTCAGAGAGTCCCGTCAGTCGGATTTACAGCACATAAATTCATAAATTTCTCCCGAAATACATGCGAGTAAGTGGCTGGTGTATGAGTGAAGAATAGAGTGAATTTTATAGCTAATTACACTATGTGTATCTGATATGAATAAAACACATCGGCAAATTAAATTTGAATGGGTTGTTATTGTTCCATTGACATCTTTGTGTATTTTACAAGATCTAAATGCATTGTTTCGCTAGTGCTTATGTGTATTTAAATGGCTCAGCGCCAGCAAACGTGCGGAAGCTCAGTTTGAATTTGGCAGTTATGCGACGTCAACAAACGTTCTAAATCCCATATGTGGGACCGTACCGCTCAAAAGGTTAAAAGAACCTGCTACTTACTATTCAAACATAAGTGCTTGTTGTTTGTCGAGTCTCCGACCACGACTACAGACTTGGTGTACAAAAATGTACAGTGTGTGGAAAATAATGTGTTTTTTGAAACTTTAACCGCATAAACACATGGCATTACACCAAATACACAAATTAATGTTCTTTTTAGCAACATCATATGACCCCTTTAAAAACAAAAAAAAATGTAATAAACAATAAAACTAGGTCTTTAAAAGTAAAAATAAAAATAGACCAAAAAAAGTCTGTAATATCAAAATATCTATAAAAAAAGAAGCTGGGAAAGAAGCCAACTGGCTGTTCTGTGGATCTCCGTAAAGCTTTCATATGTGCCTGGGTGAGGTCTTACCTTGCCAGAGCTGCGAATGCCCTTGAGCATGCAAAGGAAAATGACGACCCAGGCAGCCAGCAAACACAGAGCTAGAGGCCAACGCACTGGACCGGGATCATGCAGCCCTTTGCTGTGCACTACACCCAGAACCTTTTCACTGAACACACAAACAAAGAACTGTGTCATCGGCTGCATTGCATGTTACCAGTCTTTCAGCTGTGGTTTTGTGCTACATTGATATTAATCCTACCACAGAAGACTAGAATAGATGTTTCAGGTCTGTATGTGTCAGTAACTTTGGACTTGAAAACCATGTTTGCAGTACATTATCACACCACTAATTGTGGTGTTTTTAGATTCAAGGATGTGAACAAACATGAAACACGAGCAAAATACATTTTGCAACAGCCGTTAATGGAGGGGAGCATGACAGTAAAGAATAAATATTTTATATAATTTATTAGATTTTTTTTTGTTTTTTCAAAGAATGATCAATGTTGCATTTATTTGATTCAAAACACATTAAAAGGTCTAATATTTTGAAAGTATATTTTAAAAATATATTATTATAGCCAGTCTTCAGTTTCACATGATCAGAAATCTTTCTAGTATGCTGATCTGGTCCTCAAAAAACATTTGTTATTATTATTAAAGCTGAAAACAACTGACCTGCTTAATTGTTTCTGGAAATCATGTCATACATCTTACAGCATTTATAAATAATAAATAAATGACATTAATTTGAATAAAAAGTATTAATTTCTTCCAAAAAAAAAAAAAGAAATCTTACTGATCTCAAACTTCTAATCACTATTAATGTTCATTATTGTTCATGTAAGGTTAATGTTCATTTCAACATACGGTATACACATTTAATATTTAGTTATAAGTTATAAATTAACAAATTAAATAGTATATTTATAAATCAACATCAATTAATGCTGTAAATATTTTTATATTATATTCGTAAACTATTAATTCATGATACCTAATGAATATAATAATTTTAACAAAATTAAACCTAATTGAAAATAAAATGTTACAACTTACCCAAATTTGCTCTGAAAGCTCTGATTAATCATTTTATTTACAAAGTTTTCCAGTATTACAAACTAATTTTACTAAGACACACAAACAAAAATATTACAAATCAATTCGGATCTTTGCACATTATATGAATTTACTTTACATACACTTTAAAGCAGTGATAGCATTAAAATGTAAACATTAAAATTAAATACAGTTTTTAGTTTAATTATTCTAAAATACATTTCCATTTAACTGTATTTATTTCTAAAAAAAAAAAAAAAGTTCTTACTTCCAAAAGACCTCAGAGGGACTTTGGGTGATATTAGTTTTGTTCTGTGGAGAAAACAAAGATTATTCTGAATTAGAAAAACATTTGTTTCATCTGAATAGTGCAGATCATCATTCCATGTTAACCTACTAGCAGACAGGGAAGACTTACTCGGCAAAGGGGAATGTTTTGAAGGGCATCACATGACCAGGGCAAAGGGCTCTGGAAAGAACTGCCCAGGTAGTAAAATGTCCAAGCGATAATGACATTATAATAGAGACACACAAAAATGGACACACACAGCATCCCTATACCAATCCCTGCAACAAGAACAGAACAACAAAATCATCTCTATTCATTTAGCCCTGTATTTCATTACTAATTATTACAAAACAGAAGCACCAAGGTGGAGCTAAAAGACTTTGAAGAATGAATATATTGCAATACCAAATTTACATATTCACAGTCATATTCACTCATTATGATTAGGCTGCTGTATTGATGAATTACAAGTGCAGTGCTATACCTTTGAGGAGGGGACAGCACTTCCAGACGGTGATGGGACCCGCGGCTCCATACTGGCCCAGGCTGAGCTCCATGAGGAACAGAGGCATTCCCGTGAAGAAGAGCATGATGAAGTACGGGATAAGAAACACACCTGCAACAAGTCAAGGTTTATGACATTATAAACATTATTTTTCCATTTGAATTGCTGTTGTTAATATTTATTGTTGAACTATAAACCGCTTCTATTCATACCAACAGTAAATACAAGATTCAAATGCAAGATACACCTGCATAAGCATCAGAGCTCAGCAAGTTAGAGCGTGTGCATTAACCACTATGCCACAACCTCAAATTATGTCATTTGTGCCAGTGACTCATCCCTCCTAAATCACAGGCACTTGTCAGGAGGATTCTTTTCAGGATTTGTATTCACATATTTTATATTATAAGTCTACTAAAACCATGCATAACGTTTTATAAACACTAATATAAATACAATATATATATTAAAACATCTTGTAATGTGCATTACAAGAGCTCTTATTACTGGATTCGACAAATCATTTCATGAACAGAACTGAAACAACGTGTGTGTGTGTGTGTGTGTGTCTATATTTCGGTGTGTAATATGTAAGAGAAATGGGAGCATAGACACCACCAGTTCTCATTGTGTTTCTTTGGTTTCATGTTTGGTATTTAGTTCAGAGTTGACCTTGTTTAATGCAATCCATGCAATGCATCATTTAGTCTTTTTTACAATTTATTCAATCTCTTTGTCGTAATTGTTAGTTAGTATCTCGTTTTTAAGAATTGTAACATGAAACATAAAATCTTTTATTAAAATCCAGCTCAAGGAAATTATAGCACTTCACCGCCCAACTATTCATGAACTGACCTTTTCATTTGTATTATTAACCATCTTTACATTGCAAATTTCTTCCCTTTTTGATGCCTTCTTGGTTGAGGCAAATTTGTTTCAGAGGTTTAAAGAGGAATGTGTCCTCCCTACTACAGGGAAAGGTTTTTGGTTTTGGTTGGTTGGACAGAAGGATAGATTTCAGCTTAGAGTAGCCAAACATCCCAGATTACCAATGAAAGACCCATTTACACAGAAAGTTCATAAAATCTTTTTTTTTTGTGGAAAATCATAGTGACTTATTTTAGACAGTTTTGCAAAGGTGCTGTCACGTTAGTGAAAGTTTTCTGTTGGTCAACGGCCATTTGGCAACACCAACTTAAACAAGAGAAAAAAAACCTTTTCGGGCCTCATGCAAAACCCAATTGACCTCGGACATAGTTATAGTTTTGAACGGGGGAAAATCCAACACTTAACATGGCTGATCAATCACAGGAATAGAACAGCCAATCGCTGATTTGTAAAGTCAGCACATCATCAACCCTTAGATGTTGCGGTTGCTATAAAAACATATCATCCTGAAATTTGCGCCTAGGACTGCATATTGCGCATGCACTGACCGATCTCACATCAGAAATAATATACGCTATAAATATAAATAATATACGTTTGTATACGCTATTTTAGCAAAAGAAACAATATTTATTACACAGTTGTCAGATTTCATTGGTGATTTCAAACATAATATTTATGATATTTAAGCGTAATAATCGTAATCTTAGTGAACAGTTTTGGAGAATGTGATGTTTCCCCGTTCAAAGAGATAGGAGCTGCACTTGGATGCCCGAGTGGCGTTTCAAAGATGGCTGCAGAGTGACATGACTTGTCTTAAAGAGACTTTGCTAACACTGACGTCTCTAGTTTTCTGCTTGAGAAGATGAAAATTATGACTTAATGAGTGCATGACACCCAGAAAATAAACATTTTTGTCTTCATTTAGGTTAAATGCTTAGGCACATTGAATGCTTGGTTTCGTTCGAATTCAGGAAATTTAACAAAATAAACTATATTGCCTATGCTCTCAGGATACCCCAGACACATCAACATAAGCATAAACCCCATAAAAATTATGATATTCAGAGTTCCACTCTCCATACAACTGATACTCAACTACCATTGGCTCATCTGTGTTTGAGGGGAGGGGCTTACTGATAGGTCAATTATGTATATTCCTATTAAAATGACTAAATTTAGCAGAAAAGTAGTAAATGTGACTACACCTTCTATATAGTATTGCTTATGTTTTCAACTCACAACGTACTGTACATCCTAACAGATTTTCGTTATTTGTAGCTCTCACTCACCTCCTCCATTTCGGTAGCAGAGGTAGGGGAACCTCCAGACATTTCCCAGGCCCACGCAATAGCCAATACAGGACAGCAGAAATTCATATTTGCCGCCCCACTGCTCTCTGGGAGGTTGAGTGGGAGGAGCTGGTGTAGAGGATGGAGGCTGGTGCTCAGTTTGAGTCAGGGATACAGGGCTGGAGACATCAGGAGAAGACACAAACCCGTTCTGCTGTCCGGGACTCTGTCAAGAAGATCATTCAAAGCTTATTATCATAGATCAAACACAACAACAGCACAGCGCTTCGTCATCCAGTAATTAAGTCAGAAGATATAAATCGGAGGCTGTCAGCAGGCTTTTGGTAGCACCCTGGCAACCGCTGATCCACACCCTAGCAACCATTTAGAGCACCCTATCAACGGCACAGCAACAACAAGAAGCCAAAGATTTGTAAAGACGTAAAGGTTGGGTCTTGTGATACACATTGCAGAGACCATCAAACTGACCATTAGTTCCTCAAATTGTCTTGGCTGCATAGTGAACTACTGTATGTTTTATATTGTATCCAGCTGGTAATGTAAACTAGCTTTTAAAACATGGCTTTCTCAGCATCAAAGTTTGCCTAGGGCTTTTTAAATCTAGTTTACATTACTTCTCTTTTCAGCTGTATACAAAACAAAATAGCCTACTTTTGTTTACTATGCAGTCCAGATTGCGGAAGTAATGGTCAGTTTGGTCTTTCTTGTGTGTATCCTAGTGAGACAAAAGGGAAGTAACTTGATTGCTAATTTAAGGAACATGGATGCCACTCAACTGAACATAATGTGCATTCTTTTTCATCATAAGAATATTTAGAATATTAATAATAATTACTATTAGATTTTTCTCTATTTTATGATTCTGACTAAATAAGAGGGTCCGAAAGGTGTAGTTCATTCAAAAATCAACAAGAGTCACCATCCACTGTCATTGTAAGGTAATAAGATGAATTAAGACTAATTAACTTTAGTTAGTCTCTTGTGTTGGGGGAAAGTTATTTTTGGAGCCAAATTGGAGTGATTAAATAATATCAGAATTGTAATTTTTTGGATAAAGTATTCCATTGCACACATTTATTAATGCTACGTAAAAAAAAACGCACACAGAAGAGTGAAACCGTGGCAAAACGCAGCCATGGAATGAGGACAGACGGGTTATGTTACCTCGACAGACCAGCAAGCCAAGTGTCTTTCAAAACTCAAATAACATCAAAACATCAAAAGTCTCTAGATTAAAATAAGTATTGGTGTGTTTTTTATGTACCTCTCTCGCAGGAGCCGTGTTCACGGTCACACCGTTTCCAGGTGCTGTTCTCGTCTCCTCACTCGGCATCTCCCCAGCGCTTTTCTTCTGATGCTCGCTACATTGTTCACTTAATGGTTTCATCGAAACTCCTGGTTGACTTTTAGAACAAACTGTAAAGTTGTAGAGCCCTTACATAGACAATGTTAAAATAAAGTAGCGTCACCTTGAATAAAAAGCGCAGGTGGACTGCGATCATCCATGTTGCTGGTTGGGGGAGGGAGACGAACAGTCGACGAGGGGAGGCGCCGGTGAGAGTGTTCCGCACACAGTGCTCTCACCTTTCCTTCAGGTAAACTCGTAATGCCCCTCCTAAGAGCACTGGTCATTCCCTTCCTCCATCATTTTAATATTTATCGGTACGTACTTAGGTTCCAGGCTTTCTTTGTTGACAAGTCCCGTTTCTTACGCGGCTGCGTCAGTTTAGGCTAATGTTTCTCAGATGTGACATCAAACGTGAAAGCTTTATTTTAGCCTAGCAAAAATAAATAAATACTGGCGGTTGTTGTCGATTTTTAAACATCTCGCTCTGCGAAGCGAATTAGTCTCATTGCAACAGGAAGCCACTTCACCGTGTTCACCAAAACAGCAGGAAACCGCAGTGTGTGCTGGCTTTGGTATGACACAAACTCGATTTGAGAGTCAGCAACAAACCCAAACATTTAATTATTAAATTTTTAATAAATGTAAATATCTGTATTCAGTTAATATAAAGCATTATAAATAGCCTACATGTGAATATCAAAGGTGGCAATGCTCAATGGAATTAATAAACACATCAGTTTTCTACACATTTTTAAATAGGCTACTAAGCTGCCCAAAAAAACAAGAACAGTGTAAAAATATTATTAATATAATAATTAAGCTATTATTATTAGTGAAGGTTTGTCGGCTTTGGGGTTTCTTAAAGCTCTTAAAATTAGCACCTTGGAATCCTTGGCAGCGAGGGTTGACAGGTGGGCTCGACAGCGCCCCCTGGATGCGGTGGTCAATATATCATATAAACGTGTGGAAGTAGAGGTCTGCATTCCCGCTGCTGTACCGCGGGAGCCGCGGGACCCGACGAGACTTCTTGCGGCGCGGGAATAAATTCCCGAATAAACCGTGGATGCGGTCGGTAACGCTGGTGTAATTTGAACGGGAGCGGGCGGTCTAACAAAATAGCGTTTTTTTTTTTTGGAAGAGCATATCTGTCATTTCCTCATTCTTATAGAGCACAGGTATGACTGTTGAATGCATTTTATTTGTACAGTCTGTGCGCGCATCAGAGCGGCTTTACCAACATGAGCAAAGTTAAGATGCGCTGTCCTT
>JAUMHP010000031.1:4997839-5037324 GCA_032361065.1 Enteromius trimaculatus | reverse complement strand
ACTGAATATACAGCGGGAGCGGTCGGGTGCGGGATAAAACCTCGCGGGAGCGGGACTAAAAAAACGATCCCGCGCAGTCCTCTATGTGGAAGCCCGTTTCTGCCACTGAATAAGGAATTAAGGTTTTTGCGACTTTTTATAGAAACTCGCAATTACAAGTTATAAATTCAGAATTGTGAGAAATAAATAAGTGAGAAATAAATAAATAATTGTGAGAAATAAAGTTGCCATTCTGAAACCATATCTTTTTTCTTCATGGACTCGCTATTGTCAGTTTATATCTCACAATTGTGAGTTATAAAATAAGAATGCTGAGATATGAAGTTCTCAGGAAGACCTAACCTTTTTTTGTTAACGCATGGACTCCATCGGTTCCATAGTGTAGTGGTTATCACGTCTGCTTTACACGCAGAAGGTCCTGGGTTCGAGCCCCAGTGGAACCAGAGTTTTTGGGCAGTCGCTGATCCAAGACAAATTTAAGAAGGAATTCCAACAATAAAGTGTATTTGGATTGAATAATTGAATTGAACGATCGTAAAGCTAACAAATGCCTGTAGTTTTAGACAAAAACTCGTGTAAATGCATTTCATTTTTGCATATGGTGAGTGTGAAATACGAAACACATCAATTACACGATTTTATGATAAAATTTGTTACTTTTCATGTTAACCGGGACAGTTTAGATTTAGAACAACGCACTGTCACTGTCACACGCGCCGCTCCTGCATGCTGTGTGAAAGCTCTCATCTGTTAACATGGGCGCCGAAAAAACTACGCGCTGCTCACGCATGCAGTGTGAAACCTAGGGAGTTGGACTTATAACCCAAAGATCGTTCGAGGCCCAGGTCCGGCAGGGATTGTGGGTGGGGGGAGTGAATACCACGACTGAGGTGAGACTCTTGAGCAAGGCACTGTTCCCCCAACTGTTCCCCGGGTGCCTCATCAATAGCTGTCCACTGCTCTGCGTGTGTGTGGTTGTTCACTTCTCACTACTGTGTGTGTTTACTTGTGTGGGTTAAATGCAGAACACAGATTCCTAGTATGGGAAACCATACCTGGCCACATGTCACATCCTTTTATCTAGTTTTTATTCTGTGGCAGAAATGGGCTTCTATAGGCCTACATACTTACACATAGCCCTGCTTATAAAACAGTTCCATGTCTAAATTCTGATTGGTCAGCAGCAGGTTTTGTGTATCACACCCTACATTGTGTCCTAATTTACCAGTTTCACTCTTCTGTGTGCATTTTTACCCCTTCCAGAAACAATAGAAACCATCACCAGTTTCCATTAAACTTTTTTTCCAGTAAAAAGGATTTAATGTCCCACCAATAGAATCCATCACATACCAGTAGACACCATTATACTTTCCATTAAAACAGATACAATTCCCATAATAGCCATTAAAATCTATAACATTTTCTATTATGTTTTGGGCAGGGTATTGTTTTTTCCGCCGTGGTATACAGTGGGTACGAAAAGTATTCAGTATTCAATTTTATACTGATTGGACTGATTAGGAGAGCCACAGCTCACAATGCATGTCAGAGCAAATGAGAATCATGAGGTCAAAGGAACTGCCTGAAGCGCTCAGAGACAGAACTGTGGCAAGGCTCAGATCTAGCCAAGGTCAAAAACTTTCTGCTGCACTTAAGGTTCCTAAGAGCACAGTGACCTCCATAATCCTTAAATGGAAAACGTTTGGGATGACCAGAACTCTTCCTAGAGCCAGTGGGGGTTTTAGGCATGGGCGAACTAGCACTCGCTCGACCCTCTGGGCTCCCTCAACTGCTCAACCCCTGCTTGCTCGTCAAGTACACTTTTGAGACTTTGGAGGCAAGGATCAAATGTCAGATCTCTCTTGCTCTTGTGATTGGTTATTTTCAACACATACCGCTTGTCATGACTTTAGGAAAAGTGTGTGTGTGTTTTTATAATTACTTATAATTTATCGTGTATAAACAATGCAGCACCAATACATATTTGCAGTAGAATATAAAACTCAGGTATAAAACATGAAAAATAATCATAATTTTAATAACTGAGAATCAATTTAAAATATTATAAATCCGTTTTTGAAATGATTTCTTCATATCACACATTTAAGCCAATCTTAAAAAAAAAACATGACGGCATACATTATCCACCTTCACCGCGACAATCAAACATCAATTAATAATTGCTACATAATTTTTATATCTGACAATTTCATGTTGATTATACGTTTTGGGATCATTATTTTTATTGGCAGTGGCTATTTACATTAAGTTCACATAGCACTTATGCCAAGTGACCTCAGTATTAAAGTGCATGATAAAATGTATTTACAGCTTATTGAGTGTAAATGTTCATTTTATTTCACATCATTAAATAGAGCCATGGTTGACACATTTTTTGGGATAATAAAGTCCTCCCTATACCCAATATTTTTTTTTCAACTTTTTTTGTTATTTCTTTTATTTTTATTTAAAAGAAATGCTTTTTTGATGTTAAATTTTTAAAAGAAGAATAAAAGGGGGACATAATTCCCAGCTCTGACTTCCCAGGTGAATGGATTGCCGCAACAGGCCTCTTTTTCTTCTAAGTTTCCATTACTTAGATTGCCAAATAAATGAATAGAATCAGTTGATTTGTACTGTACTGCAAATAAAGTTTTATATAATTATTTTACTTACCTAGAGCAAGGTAGGAGTGTTACAGTAAGAGCGCTCTGCTTCACCTACTTATATGATGTATTTCCTGTATTTGTGCCAAAAGTGTTCAAGTGAGGATGAAGGCCAAAGTGTGTGTAGAACTTTTCCTTACTTGATGGGACACTTACAGTGTTGTGAAAATGCAAGTTTACATAGCTTTATTTTTATTTTAAATAATTAATAAAAAAATAAATTAAATGTCTGTTCTGTAGTCTCTATAACATGACAGTCTGCATCTAATGAAGTGATGAAGAGCAGTTGCAAATGTGCAAAATAAATAACACCAATACTCATCTTTGCGCCAATAAAATGTGCAAAACTTTTGTTTTTCTACAAAATTATATGTAATATCCAAATATTATATTAATATTTAACTTGGCCTACATGCTACCTCTCTGCAAAAATCTTTATAAAGTCTAGAAGGCATACAGCAAAAATTACTAGGCACCGTACAATAATTATATTTTTTGTTATTATAAGATGTAAGTTTAGGGTTGGGTAGGTGTAGACATTAACAAAATTGCCATTTTTGTGATAGTTTCGCATTATACTTCCTGTCGCTTGCACTCGCTCTCAAAGTGGCCCAAGACCGCAAGTGTGGGTATTCGGACAAAGCCAAAAGCCCGCTAAAGGTTTAGGGTGCGATTTGGAGCTGGACCTTTTTCAAAAATGAAATGATCTTCTGTTCCTGTTCCGTCTCGTACGAAGAGGAGCGAGGGACCATTGGCTGAGATTGTGTACCGGATGTGACGAAGGTCTTAGTTCTGGCGGGTTTTGAGACGCGTCGCGCGCGCTCAATACTTCACAACAACAGTCTGCAGAAGAACCAGCTGAGGGACCGGTCAGCAAAATAGCACTTTATCCACAAAAACGCCTAATTATTATTATTTAAGCACTGTTTTCCCCCCTGTGCTCTTTAGCAGAGACATCAACCATGCACGTGATCAAGAGAGGTAAAGTCCATTCGTCCTACTTGTTTATCTGCAGTATTCTCAACAAATGTACAATTTGTATGCTAATTTTTCTTAACTTTATTTAAATTAGCATACAAATGATACGTTTACGTCATTCTCATAACCAAATGTTTAATTCTTGAATTGAACATCTTACGTATGGATCTTAATCGTTTATCTTAGCCGTGTTTAAACATAAAGAGAAGAATGCGATCGTATGAAGTGTCTTGTATTTATAAAGTTGCATTTTTATTAGTGTGCTGTTATTTATAGCTACATAAATTTACCCTTGAGAGGCATGTTCGTTCATGTTCACTTAATTGCACCTGACTAACGTTAACGTTAGTGGTGTTCTTTGTTAACTCAGTTGGCGCCAACAGCGTCTTTGACTAGGTCATCCAATGAATCATGAATGAATGGCAGATGCTACATGAATCATAAATTGTCATGTAACGTTAACGTGTTCTGCTATTTTTTTAATTGTTTTGCTATAATTAGCATCGTAATTTTAATCACTTTTCATGTTCTTATTGACCATCCTCTATCCTCTCCATCTTTTATTGAACGTAAGAGGTATTCTTGCTTGACTTTTATTATTATAAGTTAGCTCGTTTTTATTCATCTGTGTTTTTCTTGTCTCAGATGGTCGCCAGGAGCGTGTTATGTTCGACAAAATCACATCACGCATCCAGAAACTTTGCTATGGACTCAATGCTGAGTTTGTTGATCCGGTAAGTTATGAAATACAACACAACCTATTTCTAAAGTCAGCTACTGCCCATTTCAGCGCTTTCAATTGTTAAGATGCCACCGACCTCATGACAAGATCCTTGCGTTCTATATTTTAACTATTTAGTTTTAATCTAATTTTATCAATTTAATCTCTTTGGTACTCTTTATTTTTCTCTATTTGCCCAGTTACTATTATGGTTTATTATTCGTCAAACGGTAGATCAATAACAGGCCTGTCAGAATATTACAACACCATAGAAATATTTAAAGAAACAATCAATAAAGACCTGTTTAGTAACTTGCACAACACCCTATCCTCTCCTATCCTTCCTTATGGCCCTGAATACAAAATACGGCTTATAATGTTAAATATGTAAGTATTAGAAACTGACTCCTTAAATACTCCAGCAGTTTTGGTTATAAAGATAGGATCAATACATATCTTAAATCCATAAAGACTGTTTATTTGTGTGTGCTCACAATAACAACAAAATGCAATTTTGTATAATAATGAAAGAAGTCTCAGACTGAACTTGAGTTTATAATTTTGCATTACAGGCAATAAAATGTATAGTGAAATGTTTACTTTCAAATGGAAGGCAAATATTCTCTGATTTTGTAATCCATGTAAAACACGCAAACAGGCACATCACTGATGACGCGTCAGTTTATCTCTTAAACCGAGACAAACTTGATCATCAGCAAATTCTTAAAATGTTAATGCAGCCCCCCTACTGTTATAATAATAATGGTTTATTAATAAACTAATGCCTAAAATGAAAGACGACTAGTTGACCAGAAAAATCCTTAGTCAAGGGCAGCCCTATTAATAATCAAATGTAAAGCTCTGAGCCTAAATCAAGTGGTTTTGCTTTGCAGACTCAGATCACCATGAAGGTGATTCAGGGCCTTTACAGCGGCGTTACCACAGTAGAGCTGGACACCCTGGCTGCTGAGATCGCTGCCACCCTCACCACCAAACACCCTGACTATGCCATTCTGGCGGCCCGCATCACAGTGTCCAACCTCCACAAAGAAACCAAGAAGGTCTTCAGCGGTGAGTTACTGCGCATCACTTGTTCATGTCTGTAGGACACTTTACTTCAGTCTAAATTGGATCCTAATTCTATTTGCTGCTAATCACTTACCTTCTCCAATCACAGAGGTTATGGAGGATCTCTACAACTATGTGAATCCCCTGAATGGCCGCCACTCGCCTATGATTTCAAAGGAAACCCTCGACATTGTTTTGGCCAACAAAGATGTAAGTATGATATGCTTATGTATGATGTTTTTTTTTTTTATGCAACAAAGTTGTACTTATAATTAATGTGGTTTTTCCTTGTTTCCCTAGCGGCTCAACTCAGCCATCATTTTTGACAGAGATTTCTCTTATAATTTCTTTGGCTTTAAGGTAATTCCGAAATATAAAATAGAAAAAAAATAAATGTTGTTAATCTGATTATATGGTGCTTATCTTAGTTTATTTAATATCTTATAGACATTGGAGCGCTCGTATCTGCTGAAGATCAATGGAAAAGGTAAGTCAGTTCTTATTAGGGTACAGCTGTGACCAAAGTCTTTAGAATACTAGTATTTTCATCTGCTTAAAATTGGTTTTAAGTCAGTTATTTCTGTCTTTTGAGTAAGTGTGTCAATAGCAAATATCAGTTTACATTTCCAAGCAAACATTTTGCCATTAATAGTAATAATCCAGTGAAAATTATCACATGGAGTCTGACCACAGCCAGTGTTCTACATGGAGTTCTAATCTCATTATCGTCCAGCCTGTCTGAAATCACATGAAGAAACAAAACAGACTAAATCTAAAACGACTGTGGTAGCGTCTCCAAGAGACCTACATGCAAAATGAATATTCTGAAATGTAAACTGATATTTGCTATTGACACACTACAGTAAAAGATAGAAATAACCGACTTAAACTGCTAAAGGTAGATGACAATTTGAATTAAATGCAGTGGAGTTAAAGAAGACACTGATCTGGATGATGGAAATGCAAAAATTGTCCTGTGACACCTTGAACGTTTTGTTTTCAGTTGCTGAGCGGCCACAGCACATGCTGATGAGAGTGTCCGTGGGAATCCATAAGGAAGACATTGGAGCAGCTATAGAAACCTACAACCTGCTGTCTGAGAAGTGGTTCACTCACGCTTCTCCTACACTCTTCAACGCTGGTACCAACCGGCCACAGCTCTCCAGGTAGAAGATACAATCACTATACAACAATCAGACACAAGGGGGCAGTTTTTCACAACCGATGCCTGATTTTGGTGTTGGTACAGTCAGTAGACTTCTATAGATTATATGTAATACAAGCAGATTTGTTTTGTCAAATGTGCAGTTGCTTCCTGCTTGCTATGAAAGATGACAGTATTGAGGGGATCTATGACACCCTGAAGCAGTGCGCCCTCATTTCTAAGTCTGCTGGGGGTATCGGGGTTGCAGTAAGCTGCATTAGAGCTACAGGAAGCTATATTGCTGGGGTGAGTTTCCTCTATTCTCAGCTTTTCATTTACTGGTAGTATTAAACCCAGCAGTTGGGATAATTTTTGTGTTTTATACATTGTTACTTTAGACTAATGGCAACTCAAATGGCCTGGTTCCTATGCTCCGTGTCTACAACAACACAGCACGCTATGTAGATCAAGGAGGAAATAAGGTAAGGCTTTATGCTTCTGATTTTCAGGAGGTGGTTTAAGTTTGGCATGACTGACATCTTCTCTTCTTGTCACTCAGAGACCAGGAGCTTTTGCTATGTACCTGGAGCCCTGGCATTTTGACATTTTCGACTTCCTAGAGCTTAAAAAGAATACTGGTAAAGAGGAGCAGAGAGCTAGAGATCTGTTTTACGCCCTCTGGATCCCTGATCTCTTCATGAAGCGAGTGGAGACAAATGCGGTGAGCACATTTCAAACGTTTCTTAAAGGAATAGTACAAAATTTAAAGCTCTGCCGCTAACTACTCACCTTCTCATCCAAGCTTATAATATCTTTTTTAATATTCCGAACACAAATTGAGGCTCTCACCCTCCAAAGAAAACAATGCAATTGAAATGTTACCAGGTCCAGAAATGCAGAAAAGACATTGATATAATAGTCCATATGACATCAGGGGTTTAACCACAATCTTTCAACACTACGAGAAGACGTCTTTCTGGACCAGAGAACTTCTCAGTTTCATTGCTTTCAGGGTCAGAGAGCTCTCGGATTTCATCAAAAAATATCTTAATTTGTATTCTGAAAATGAAAAAAGAAGAAACGATATTTTAAAAGGTTGTCATTTCTGGATAATCTCCAGATTTTGAGTGGTCGTATAATTGTACATTTATTTCAATAATCGGTTAGGTTTAGTTTATTTTGCAAACTCATGTGACTCTTATCCTGTGTAGGACTGGTCTCTGATGTGCCCCAGTGACAGTCCCGGGCTGGATGAGTGCTGGGGAGAGGAATTTGAAAAGCTCTACACAAAGTATGAAAAAAGTTAATCCTGCTGCTACTATAAAACTTTAAACATGTATTAATGCCACTTTTTAATTCGATGATCTTTTGTTCCAGATATGAGAAGGAGGGCAGAGCCAAGCGGGTGGTGAAGGCTCAGCAGCTGTGGTATGCCATCATTGAGTCTCAGACAGAGACTGGCACACCCTACATGCTCTACAAAGATGCCTGTAACCGCAAGAGCAACCAGCAGAACCTGGGCACCATCAAATGCAGTAACTTGTGCACAGAGATTGTGGAGTACACCAGCAAGGATGAGGTAAGTGCAGAATAAATAAAGTATAATGTAGCTTATTTTACTTCATTTAAACATGATTATACATGATTTTATCTTGTAGGTGGCTGTTTGCAATTTGGCATCCATTGCACTTAACATGTATGTCACCCCAGAGCGAACTTTTGACTTCCAGAAGTTGGCCTCAGTCACAAAAGTCATTGTGAAGAACCTGAACAAAATCATTGATATCAACTACTACCCCGTGCAAGAGGTAAGGTGCTTTTTTGCGCTTTAGCCGTCCTAAGCTTTAGTAATTTGCTGCAGAGGCTGATCTTCTCTCTCACACAATAGGCAGAGAAGTCCAACAAGCGCCACAGGCCTATCGGTATTGGCGTACAGGGTCTGGCCGATGCCTTTATCCTCATGCGTTTTCCCTTTGAAAGCACAGAGGCTCAACACCTCAATACACAGATCTTTGAGACCATCTACTATGCTGCGCTGGAGTCCAGCTGTGAGTTGGCTGCAGAATTTGGGCCGTATGAAACATACGCTGGGTCTCCTGTGAGCAAGGGCGTAAGTTCGATTCTATATAATATAAGCAGTTTCTGTGGGTCTTAAAGTACTGTTTTTCATTTGCAAATCAAGGCCTTAAAAAGGTCTTCAATCAGGCCAGGGAGTCATTATATAGTCATGGCATTAAAGGTTGGCATGCTCTGCCAAAATAAACTCTTATTCAGTATCATCTAAACATGTTATTTTATATAACATAAACGCATCCTAATTTAAGGGTAAGTCTTATTTTCCAAGAAACCAAACAAAATGATGTTATTTTAAGCTTATGTCAATAACTGTCAATTCTATCAATTCTTCCCTCAAATTTTGAAAAAAAAAAAAGGTTGAGCTCTAATTGTTCCTGGTATGATTTCACAGATCCTGCAGTATGATATGTGGGATAAGACGCCTACAGACCTGTGGGACTGGGCAGCACTCAAGGAGAAGATTGCCAAGTTAGTAAACACTCCAACAAATTATGTTGTTTAAAAAAACAAAACAATCTAAAGTTAAATAGGTCATATAATATATAAATGATTTTTGCTACCCAGGCATGGAGTGTATAACAGTCTGCTGCTGGCTCCTATGCCCACTGCCTCCACGGCTCAGATCCTGGGAAACAATGAGTCCATCGAGCCGTACACTAGCAACATCTACACACGCAGGGTTCTGTCCGGAGAGTTTCAGGTGAGCCTGGTGTTACAGTGAACGTTTACAAGAACAGATGAACTGGTGCCTTTGTAAAAACCTAAACTGGCGGGTTACATTTACCTATAGATTGTGAACCCACATCTTCTCAAAGACCTCACAGAACGAGGACTTTGGAATGAAGAAATGAAAAACCAGCTAATTGCTCACAACGGATCCATCCAGGTTAGTTGGCACTTCCAAATTGGATGACCCAACGTCCATTTGTTTTTGCATTTGTCCCTTTCTAAATATCCTTCTTTTTTGCAGGGCATTCCCACAATACCAGATGACCTGAAGGAGCTGTATAAGACTGTGTGGGAGATCTCTCAAAAGACCATCTTAAAGATGGCTGCAGACAGAGGAGCCTTCATCGACCAGAGCCAGTCCCTCAACATCCACATCGCTGAACCCAACTATGGCAAACTGACCAGCATGCACTTTTATGGCTGGAAGCAGGTAAGCTTAGATCATTTCTAAACCTGGATTTTAAAATTTCTAGAAATGTACTATAAGTTGATTGATAAACTGTACATCTGCTAATCTCCACAGGGCCTTAAAACAGGGATGTACTACCTGAGAACTAAACCAGCTGCGGCCCCCATCCAGTTCACTCTCAACAAAGAAAAACTGAAGGAGACGCAGACAAGTACGAGCAACGAGGAGGAAACCAAAGAACGCAACAAGGCTGCTATGGTGTGTTCGTTGGAGAACCGTGACGAGTGTCTGATGTGCGGTTCATGAACTCGACTCCTGTTGACAACGACCATTTAGGATGGTTGCCAATATGCATCTTGTACAGTATTATTTACATCTTGTACTTTTTTAAAAAGGCTATAAAGAATATAGTAATTTTCATTGTATTAATTTACTTTTGGGTTTGTATACAAAAAATACAATAAAATAATTTTGCGGTGCTCAAACTTCATGAAAAGAGGGTTTGGATGAATTTTGAATATTATTCCGGTCAATTTCTATTGATTTTCAAGGTTTAGGGTAAATTAAAGAAATGGTTGGAGCTGGCTATATTTTTGAAAGGGACGTGTGATTCTGTTTAGGTGAGATTGTTTTTTTTTTTTAGTTTATTTAGATTCATGTAATTCACCAGCATTACCCTGTGTGCAGTAACCGGTCATTTATTACTGTGGTTATGGGAACAGGTGTGACGTACCAGTAGAGGTGCATGGGGAAAGTCTGAGGCTGCAGTGATTGCTTAATGAATACTCACTGAGGCCTCATGGGGAAATATCACTATTGTCACAAACAGCAGGTGTTGAACAAGCTGCAACATGTACATGTGGTCTCTGGGGCGATTAAATGTGCTTTCATACATTTCTTTAACCATCTTTCCATCTGTGTATTATGGGTTTTTCTATTGAGTTAAAATGATTTAAATTACTGCTTTTACTAGGAATTCTAGTATGATGACTTTATGTTGCTTATTATACAATATTGTGAATTTTACAGTTTCAGAAGACCAAAATGCTGCTTTCATTATACAGTGTATATATTATATAATGGCGCCAAAAAGAATTGTCACATAAGGCAAACTTAAAAATAGACTACTGTTCAAAGGTTTGAAGTCGGTAAGAAATACAGCAAAAGAGTGACATTGTAAAATATTCTAATCAGCGTAAAAGTGTAATTTCTTTTTGAGTTATTTTCTTTAAAAAAATCTTACTGCCTCAAAGTTTTTGAAAAGTAGTTTCTACTGTTCTAACCAGTTGCCATTTATCAAAAGGAATACAGAACAAGTGAACGTTTCAAAAGACTGAAATTAACAGAACAATATTAAAAGTTAACAGTATTCAAATGTCAGTATGTTTAATGTATTAAACTACACCTCTGAACATTGTTACTTATGAGAAAAGCCAAAAGCTGTAGAGTAAGTTGCTTTCAGGTTTGATTCTTTTTTAACTGTTATGACATTCAGACATTTTCATTGTGACAAGTGTCCAAACACTTTCCGAGGCCACTGTGACAAAGCATTTATTACCTTTAAACACTAAAAATGCTCTCGGCTAGGTTCATGGTTTTCATACACTAGTCGTTTCAAACTAACTGCTTCAGATCTTTAAGGACTGCTAGTTGAAAGGTCAAATTCTTGAGAACCAAAACCGGTGTCTTGAGAGTCAGCGCTGCCGGTTGGAGATGATGCTTGCTTTCCAATGAAAGTGAAATTCTTCTCTAGTTTTTCCTCGATCCTCTTTGCTAAGAAACTCACTAGGTTTGTCTGATTCAGGTCAATCTTGATTCCCTCACCTGCTTTTTCATCCATGACTTTAACTACATCGTCATTTGTCGTTTCGTTACTTTCCTCAACCTCTCCATTTTCTTCTGTCTCTGCTTCATTTAGATCCTCTCCTGCTGCCTCATCTGTATTTAACTCCTCCACATTATCACTGACTTCCTCTGCTATCATCTCATCTTCTGTTTTCTCACTAGCTTCACTTTCAGCGTCTGTATTGGACTCTATATCTATGACTGTCTCACTTGTATTCTCTGTATACTTTTCACCGTCTCCCTCTATGGCCATCTCAGTGACATCATCATTTCCTGTCTCCACGTCCCCCTCATCTTCTCCCTGCTCTGTCTCATTCATGTCTTCCACAGCGTTATCGGTTTCTCCCTCACTGTTTGACTTCTTGTCAGTCGGTGACTCTTCATCTTCTGCTGGTTCTTCGTGGAGTATAGGCTCGTGTATCGGAACAGTATTTCTCTCGTTGCTGCTGAAGCCCCTGAAGTTGTTTTTGGCTCCAAGTATGTACTTCCCCAGGAAAGAAGATCCACCGGACGGGTCTCCTTTAGGGTTGTCTGAGTGGTCAAACAGGTCAGTTTGAATGTGTTTCATTTCAGTGTGAAGCTGGCCGATCACTTTGCTCAGCTCTGTGATCCTGTTCCCAACGTCTGGAGAAAAGACATTCCAGGTCATTTCAACATTTTTCACTGCATGTATAAACTACATTATGAATATAGTTATATACTCGTTTGTATAAAGGGAACCAGAGCCCCGTCTAAGAGGGCTCATCAAACTTCCAAGGGCCTCAAGATGACTCGTTTAAAATAAAGTATATATATATATATATTTATGTGTGTGTGTGTGTGTGTGTTAAGTACTATATTAATAAGCTTTAACTTAAGATGTAAGTGTGTGGTCCTAAGACAAGAGGCATTATTAAAAAAGAAAGAGTAGATGATACATGTGTGCTAAAAGTAATTTTAACAAATATCAGACCAATCCAAATTATTTTATGGGGGTCTTTAATAAAACATGATGAAGACAACAAAAGCTTTCAATCTTACCTTTGCGTTTTGTCTCTTCAAACTCTCTCCTGGCAGATTCGATGTAGCGCTGAACCAAAGCGCGGATGACCTGCTGTCTGTATGAAATCCGGTTCTCCCCTGGAGTCCCATCATCCTTCTGGGTCGTATTTTCAAAATAGACATAGGAAGCATGGGTTTTGTTTAATTAGTCATTCATTATATATTCTCATTAAAACAGCATTAAGCTACTTTACTGAGCACATCAGTGTAAGTATGCAAAGATGAGCTGTATTCCCAAAAGACTGAAGTGTACCATAGATGCAAGAGAAGGGTAGTCTGGAGGAGAGTTACAGTTGAAGCAGCAGCAGCAGATCCGTCTGAATATTCCTCTAAAATATAAAGGAAAAAATAAAACAGTGAGATTAAAATTACATTTTTGTCTTTTACAACTGGTTTAAACTAAACTGAATGCCACCTAAAATATAATGATACATTTAGGAGTTAAAACATGTAGATAAATCAATCATTTGTTAAACTGACAAAAAGCACAATTTCGGAAATGTCACTTTTCAAATGCACAAATAAATAGCTGTTTATTTTTACTTAAATGCAATTATAAATAAAGTTATAAATAATTTTTATATTGACAAAGAAAATAGCTGAGTTTATTTAAATTTGGTTAAATGTAATATAAAATAAATTAAGGCATCACTTTTCAAAATGTAAAATAAACATGATAAATGACATAAAATAAATATTCTATTATAAATAGAAACAGTTTATTCAATGGATTTTTATAATCATAGTAAAATGTATCAGATCTATAAAACTATAATACATTAATATAAATACTTCTAATGCAATTCATTAAAAAATAGGTAATACATTACAGTACATGTACTTACACTATACCTACAGTTTACTTCCCAAGAAAGTACAGGTAACTTCATTAGGTGGATTTAAGGTTAGTACCTAGTTATTATAATTACCACAATATGTACATAGTATGGACCAGGACTGTAAAATAAAGCGCTACCGTGAAATGATTCATATAATATGTCAATTGTTTGTTTTGTCCTCAAATAATGTGTCCTGCAAATAAGCAACCTTAAAAGATAGAACATGGCCTTTGGAGAGGGGATGATGTTGAACGGGACAGGCATAGTCAGTCCTTCTCTGAAGTAACTCAGGTAGAGCTTAGAACGGGCAAATTTCCACTCTACATCAGCATCATCCTACAGAGAAGAACAACAACAGAGCTTATATTGTTATTGTGTGTACTGTATGTTACACCAGAGTCAGTTCCTCAAGCTTACCTCAATCTTCTGAAAAGAGTTGGTGATCATAGCAATAAGCATGTTTAGAAGCACAATGACAATGATCAGAGTGTAGATGCCATAAAGGATTCTGCCAACAAACTCAGCCAAAACAAACTTAGGCATGTCCACATAGGTCTGGTCGGCCATACCAAACATGGTCCAAAAGAGGAAGCTGAAGGTTTCATTTAACCTATAAATGTAAACATTATGAAGAAGATGTCAAACTCAACTCACTGGTAACATTTCTGCAGCTCTCACCAAATGGATAAGACATAAAATACCTTCCAAGATTAGGGGAAATCATGTATGGGACATAGATATTGTTGACGCCACACAGGAAGGCGGTTCCAATGATCACCAAAATGAACATAAATCTGGTGAGAAAAAGAAGCTTTTTGATCAAAGTGTTCCTTCAAGATACTATTAGTCTTAAAAAACATACCTCATCATATCATCAATCATCTTTCCGATGGAGATCTGCAGGGTACCAAGAGACTCGTGCGCTGGTAGGATGTAAGCCAGGCGAGTGAAACTCAGCATGCTGGTCACCGCAAACAGCACCTCAGCTATGAACTGGGGATCCTCCTGATGCCACTCTTCACGCACTGTACCAGAAATACATTACTTTAGTAGGCCAAAGAGCTGTTATGTTGGAGGCTAAGTTGTGGTGATTAGTGAAGTATTTTCTCTCACAAGTATCGGTGAAGTAGATGCACTCCTCCTGTTTGTCAGGTAACTGGCAGAGGAAGTGAACCTTCAGCATGATGACCACTCTCAGGGCGAAGGAAGCCAGGTACATGCTAAGAACCATCACATCCAGACAGTTCCACCAGTCCAGGAAATAACTCTTCAAGCCCTCGATCCAGATCTCCTTACACTCGAACCAGAAAAAACCTGAAAGTGCACACCTGAAGTTGAAGCTCTTGCAGCAAAACGAACGCAGAGCTGATTCGCTACTAAATTCTCTAATAATTTTTCATGAAATGTGATTCCTGAGACCTACCAACCACCCAGATCATGTGGAAGGAGTTGTGGAGGATGGTCTGCTCACGAGAGGCAAAGCGGTCTCGGTACACCTCCATGGCAATGGATTCCCCCAGAAGTGTGATCAGGAACCACATGTATGAAGCCGAATGTAGGAGGAATTTAATCACTGGGATCCTCAGAGTCTTCCCCAACTGAGAAAAAAATACAGATGGTTCATTTTTAGTAGAAAATGTCTGCTGGAACAGTCCTGTGGTGGACCATCTGTCCAGGGTGTTTCCTGGTCTTTAGCCTGGGAAGCTGGAAAAGATCCCAGCATTTTGAAGAATGAGTGGATGGATGAAAGTCTGTAACAACAAACCTATAGAGTTGACTCAAAACTAGTTCCATATTAGAACTAGTAACTACTACCAATATCAAATCCTCCTCTTATAGGTAAGATTTTTAAAAAGGTTGTTTGTTTTTACTCAGCTGAACAACCACTTAAACTAAATTGGATACCTGGACATAAAGATAATAAATAATATTCGTGCTGGTACTACTAGATCATATTACTGTGTTTGACTATAGATAATAACATGCTTTTAGAGAGACTGGAAGATTGGTCAGCTTTTCTGGGAGGGTATTCAAATTGTTCCCACAAATCTCAGTTCTTGAACAGCTCTTGTTCAGCCACTATATGCTTCCAAGTTAAATAACGAGAAAAAGCCATACCAACAAAACAAGGTTTCACAGGAGAAAGCAATATATTGAATAGAGGAATAATATTTTAGCCAAAAGATGGTAGAAAAAGCTTCAATGATGGATTTGCATTTTACAAACACGCAGCTTTTTGCTTCACAAGATATCAGTTAAAGCAGTCATGTGGATTACTAGTTGATTATGGTGATGTTTTTATCAACTGTCCAGACTCTAATTGTGACATTGTGGCATCCATTTAGCTCAGAGGACCATTCTCCCAATATTTTCTGATGAAGAAACAAACTCATCCACATCTACGATGGCCTGATACTGAGCAAATCTGCATTTTGGGTAAACGATTCCTTATCCAAACAACAGAAATAATATGACAGTGTAGAATGCTTGAACAATTTAAAACCTTTGACTTTGGTGCGATCCAATAGACGAGGGAAAGGATGGGCATGGTCAGGAAGATCCCAAAAGACACCAGGAGCTTCCAGGCTGTTCTGCTGCCCCTCCAGCCTGTAAGGCTCCCACACCAGATAGAGGACAGCACTTGCTGGCAGATCGGGTGGGCTACAAACTAAAGTACAAACAATGGTTATCTAAATCAATAATAGGAACGCATTTTCTTCTTGTTTTGAAGCTTGAGGTCCTACTTGTTTCTGATTATAGTTGACGGCAAGCCTTAAGCGAGCCAGGTTTGGAATGCCCTCCTCAAACGTCTGCTGGTCCAGCTCATCCTCGCTGTCATCATCCTGATCCCCGAGGCTGTTGAGAATGGTGGTGACCTCACTTTGGTTCCGGCACATTCCAAGCAGCTCCACGGCAAACTCCTGGCACAACTGCTCTAGGGCAATATACTGAGGCTGAATGAAACAAAGGAGACAGTGTTACACTGAGACAGAAAAATATGCCAGAGATTACACCATTGTTGTATTGTGTTTTTACTGCATGACTTTGATTCGGAAAACATTAATAAAAAGTGAAGCTTTGCTGAACCTTAAATTCAGGTTCCTTTTTAGACAACTTGCGGAGATCCCGGCTGAGTCGAAAGGCACTGAGCATGGCATCTTCTTCGGTGATGGATAGATAAGCGCGGCTTGCAATTCCTCGGTAGGTGTTGATACGAGATAACGAGAACTTGAGCAAATCATACTGCCGCCCATTCCTGCACTCCAGACAGGTGCATGAGATTTTATGCGGCCAAGGAATTTCGTGACCTTTCTGATTGAGCATTGTCACAATCTCATACAGATCCTTCTGACAGGCCAGTGTCAAAGGCGTCACTCCAGGCGCAAACTGGGAATCATCAATGGAGTGGTCAAAAATGGCCATTGAGAAAGAGCGCACATCCATCTTGTTTCCTTTCTCTAGATCGAGGCGGTCCAGGAGGCGCTTGACCACACGAGGCTGGTTGGTGTCCACGGCCACCAGAAGAGCTTCGTGAATCTGCCGGAAGTCAAACTTGACCCCCTGGAGAAGGGTGTCCATGGTGTCCTCGTTGCCCAGTCGGATGGACAAGTTCAGCGCTTCTCGCCATAGCCTGTCCTCAGCATCGTCCAGCTGGCGGATGATGCCGTCACCCGTCTTCAGCAGCGATGAGACCATGTTCACGTTGCCCTCTCGGATGGCCCCGAGGAGCTCCGGAGGGAAGCGAAACTTCTTGTTCACAATCTCGCGCCATTGTTCTGGCTATTCATAGGGGAGATAAAAATTCACTGCTTCAAACGCTGTCTGTCGTTTTGTAAAAACTAAAGCACAACTTTTCAATATCACACAATATATATATATATATTTATAAAAGTAAAATGCCTGAAAAATGTAAAATATTGAAAATGTAGGATTCAAGTCAACGAGTCTTTACACACTTCCAAGATTCTTACACATAAGAATAAAAAAAAGGAGAAAAAATGAGACAAAACAGTTGAATATCAAGATGTTTGCTGACATTGAATACTGACTATATATTACTAAAAGAAGTCATTTTACTTTTTAGTGAACACATACATTCACTGGAAATCAAAAGAATAAACTGTATATATATATATATATATATATATATATACTGCATCAGTTGTGTTAAATGATTATTATTTTCAATATAATTTTTTAATAAACATTTTTAAAACAAGTTTTTGTTTGCATAATCTGTGTGTGTTCTGTATTTATTATTCATATATTAATACATATGCATACAGTATATATTTGGAAAATATTTACATGTATTTATTTATATTCGGATAATTTATTTTTTCAGAAATATTTACATGCATGTGATGTTTCATTTATGTATATTATGCAATATTATGCAAACAAAAAGTGGAAGCACTTTATATATATATTTATATTACATACATATATAGGAAGCTTTTTCTACTATTTTAGGACACTAATACACTCCTGAAATTTGTACGTTTTTACTCAAGACATGCTAGAATTTGTCACAAAATGGGGAAAAAAAGCTATTAATTAGAAAATGCATTGCCAATGTTGTAGTGCCTTAAATATCACATCTGACAAATACACAATAAACAAAGGCTTGATATGTACTTAAAAATACTTCAAAATAAACAATGCATATTTCTTACCGTGAGGTTTTCCATCATCGGATATACTGAGGACATAAATATAACAGTGAGACTGTATCAATGGATATCCCACATATCCGCTGTATATCCAAAAAGCAAACAAAGCTGATCAGTAATGCTGTTTTGTGAGGCTCTAATCCTGATCGGAGGAGTGATTAAGACACTAGTTAAGCGAGTTCACTGGTTTGCCACCGCTGAGGAGTCAAAACACGGGTGAATGATTTCATGATTCTGAACAAACCAAATAACAGCTACAGCTCCCCAAAGGATAAGACCAATTAAAAACGCAACCGTAACATTTTGTTGCATCCCATTAGAGCTCACAAAGGACTTCTGAATTTCCACTCCCCCATCAGTACACTTCCTCCTTTCAACACCTCTGTAAACATCAGCCTCAACAATAAGGCTGGCCCCATGACACAGGGTCAGTGTGGGAGTTTTTCAGGCTTTAATTAAAAATGTATAAAATAAATTTATTTAAAAAGAAAAATATTTAATATGTTTTCCTGACACATCCACCTACACTATGATCAGTAAGGTAATATTATAAATAAATAAGTCAGTCCACATAATAAAAGGCAGCTCGTGAAATATGTACATACATCAAATCTTTAAACAGGATTCATATACATTCACTTTTTAACAAAAAATGTATTTATTTTTGAAATCTGAATGTATATGTTTTGTTTATGACAACATGTTGCAATCAATTACAAACAATGGTTTAATTTAACATTCTAAATGACAACACAAAAAGAATGTAAAGCAGATCACATATTTACAACCCAAACATTTTTGCCAGTCAAACATTTTATAATGACCAATGTTATAAATTCTCAATAAAAAAGTCTTTTTAGGGAGGCATCTGTCCTCATAAACCAGTAGGATACACAACATTTACTGAAGGAGTTTTGTCCTTAAAAACAACGAGAATACCTGATTTCTATTTCTATGTTGCTATCCTAAATTTTCTGAGACCACAGGGCTCTTCTCTCAGTTCAGCCACACAGTACCTGGCTCCACCGTGTCGCCACAGGTGCTGGCGTGCTGCTGGATACAGTCTGGAGGGAATCGGAAGGAGCAAAGAGGACATGGAACCATATGCTCATCTGCGCCAGAGCCAAAAACAGAAGAGTACTGTGAGCTCATGACCTCTGTTTCCCTGACTCCCATGAGCTCCGCTGAATCAGACTCCAGGCAGGTGGAAGCATGGAAAGGCAGATAATCAGGACTGAAGGATTCTGAACAAAAAGCAAAAGGAATAGAAGAGGAGCCTGTGAGCAGTAAATTATGACCCAAAGTGGGCTTTACATTTATTTGCTTGCAAAACTGCTCTTTAATGTACACAAATATCTTACCTGCACAAAGAGGACATCTGGTCTCAGGAGAGCGCTGCGGGGCCTGGTGGGCACTTCTGTGTGGGCTGGTTGAGCTGGGTTCACGGCTGGATGCTGTAAGTCTAGATCTCTTCCGTGGAGCGTCACTGTTTACCAGGCTCTGCCTGAATGACCACCATTAAATACAGAATACACAAGTCTATAAAGATTATACAGAGTGAAGTATATATACATGGGAGTCTACAGAGTCTGGAACCTCTAGTGAAATATGCAATTGATGCTTTTTTTCATTTTAAAGGTTAATCCACATAAAATGTTTAATAAATGTTTTCTTTCCGTATAAAAAGTATGCTCATTGCTCTATAACATTACAGTTGAACCATTGATGGCAGATGTACTATTCTGAAGATGTCTTTTAAACCTTGACATTGTTATTTATTTATCTTAAATCATGTTCTGAGGACGAATACAGCATTTACAGGTTTGGAACGATATGGGAGTGATTAATGACAAAATGTTCATTTTAGGGTGAAGGAACCCTTTGAGATTATAGAATTAGCATAACAATGGGAGTTGGGCATTCTTGTTTTGTATGTCTTTTGCTTTCATAAAATCAGCAACCAAGCTGCATAACCTCTTCATAGATTTGTGTAAAACCTGTAACATGCATCATAATTTGATTATGTTTCTGTTACATCAAATACAACTAAATAAAACAGATGAATGTAACATAAATGTAACATGTTTTTTGTAAGCACCACTGCATGAATAAATATAAATAAAAAATATTATTGTTAAGAAGTTTAAAGAAATTAATACTTTTGTTCAACAGTGATGCATTAAATTGAGATAAAGAGATAAAAAAACATGTTACAAAAATATATATTTCAAATAAATGCTCTTCTTTTGAAGATTCTATTCATCTGAGAATCCTGACAAATATGTATTACAGTATCCATACATCTATTAAACAGTACAACTGTGTTAAACATTGATGACAATAATAGTAATGATGCTGAAAATTCAGCCATTAAATACAATCCAAAACACTAATTACAGATTTTTACAATATTTCTCACAATATTATTGTTTTTATTCATATATTTTTATGAACAATTTTGAATATATTAACACAAAGTAAGTATTTTGTGGTCAAAATAGAAAAAAATAAACTGTGCATCTATCTTTCCTTCAAATCAGACTTTTTGTCTCAATTCATACCGTGCCTTAGACTTCTTCTTTTGCACATGAGGGACCTTTAGGGGTCTTTCACTGGAAGTCCTAAAACCACCTAATTCAGGGAGTAAAGAAAGAAAGAACATTATTATGATAAAAAGCATGAATTTTCCTACTCCATCTGTGTGGTGTCCAAATAACAACTTGCCTGGTGGGGATTTCACCTTATCTTCTCTCGGAGGTGTTGTGCTGGATGAAGTACTGCAGGGGGATGTAGACAAAGAGCATCTGTTAGAGTGGGCGGCTTTGACCATCTGCTCTGCCCGACTCAAACTCCCAGCATTTCTTTGGTGATCTGAGGGGACATCCCTGAAAGCGAGTAGAGAGTGCCTTCTGAATATCATGCTACTACAAATCTAGCTTTGAAATAAAGACTGTCAGACACACACCCTGTGATTCGTCCAAAAAATGTGTTTTGGATAGCCGGACTGGAAAGCCATTCCATCACGGATGTCATCTTTTCTGGTGTGCGCTGTGAAACAATTCCTAACATTTAAACCAGTTGCTGTGCTGCTGAATATATGGTATGAGAAAAGACAGCTTGTTTTAAAAAAGAACAGTTTGTTAGAATCTCTCACCAGATTTTCAGCAGCAATACCTTCATGTCGCACTGAGGAATTATCAGCCTCGTCTTCCATGGTGCGGACGCGCAGAAAAGACAGACCAAACTGTGAGCATTTGTTGAAAGGCTGAGTGCAAGTGACTCGCAGTCTGTCCCAGCTCTCCTCAGCAGCCTGAGGGAGAAAATCAGCTGGACATGGACATGTTAAATTATTACCTCAGCCTTTCAATGCCAATGAACACAATTAAATGTTATGCAATTGCATTATAAAGAACATAAGGTGGAGATTATTAGGAAACAGTTACACTTGTGATTTTCACAGTAAAAAGTTAAAGGAAATTAATGAGAAAAAATACAAAAATACATAAATCTTTTTTTTTACTAATCCGCCTTGATGCTGTAGTATTTAAAAATATCTAAATTTGTGCTGTCAAAACATTTATCGTGATTTATCGTATCCAAAATAAAAGTTTTTGTTCATATGTGCACTGTGTATATTTATTATTTATATGTAAATTCACACACATGTATTTACATATTTAAGAAAAATAAGTTACTTTGGTCTTTTATATTCAAGTAAATATTTTTGAAATATACTGTGTGTGTATTTATAAAGCATAATAAATGGACAAATTACACACACACACACACACACATATTATGTAAACAAAAACTTTTATTTTAGATGTGATTAATTACGATTAATCCTTTGAGAGCTCTAATCTAAATATAAATCCAATGTATGTTTAGATTTTACATAAATTTGTCCAATTTTTTAATTAAATGTTGCATTAACTTAAAATAATATTAAGTATTCTTTATGTATTACTTACATTATTTTATATAAAAATAAATCATTTAGGAATTAATATTGTTTAGTACTATGAAATCCACTCAAAATACAAATATTACAGTAAAAATATTATTAAAGTAAAATACAGTTGTTGTTTTTTTTCATTTTGACCACAGAGAATCACAAAGAGTGAGGAATAGCAGAGAATCGAGTTTGTAGCAAAGGTGAGAGATTTGTACGCTTTATACCTTTTTTAAACATGCGCACATTTTGACGACCAATGCCCTGTTTCGAGTCTGCTGGACTCATGAGTGTTGCAGTGGGCAGCAGGGTGACATAGGGATGATCTAATGACCAGGAGGAGCGTCCGACATCGACCTGGATGAAAGCAGAGCCACAGTTGCCTTTTCAAAGAAAAACAGGGATATTGTGAACATAATATGCCAAGAATACATATCTTATAACAGTAAGTGATTTTTATGTTAACACCAACACACCAACATCAATGAATCCTATAGCAGATGCTCGCTCCATCTGTAACTCCACCCTGAGGACTCCACTGTGGTCCTGGACACTGCACAACCACGGTCTGCGGCTGTTACTGTCTTCACACAGATTATTCACACCATTCTTACTATCCTGCAATTCAGTCATGCCAAAGTAAACAGTAAACTCAATTTTAAACAGTACTACTTTATAACATGCACATTCATATAGTTATAACATGCTAATGTAATATACATTAAAATAGTTTAAATAACTTTTTTATTCATGTAACGTATACTTTTATTTGTACATTGTAACTGTACGGGTGCTAAGTACTGTAACGTTACAGTTTACATTAAACACAATTACGTAATTTTGTTCGTGCACGTTATAAAAATAGAGTTAGACATTAAACACGTATTCATTCATTACTGTCTAACTGTTAACTTGACATCTTGACCAGATATTTACCTGTGATGTAAACGAGACGATATGTTTTATTTTGATGGGAGCCATAGCCGAAACACAACTCAATGAACGTGTTGCGTCATGACGTATTCGTTTTTCCCGCCTGAACTCGATAACTCCACCCACAGCGATGCCTCATCCGGTTCAGGCACAAAATCTGATGACGCCCTCTCGTGGCCTTTATTGTTAGTAAAAAATAATAATACTAACATACTTATTACACAAGTGCGTATTATTCAACATTTATACTGTATACCGTGCCAGTAAGAAATGGCAAAATACAATTCGTAAAAATTGTTTGAAAATCAGAAAAGGCGCATTTACAAAAAACAAAAGCTAATATCAAATTAATTAATTTTCTGCAAAAGAAAATACTAGTATTTAGAGATAATAACGGTGTATGAAGTCATATCTTTACTTTTACTGTGTTTTCCCACTACTGTTAATCATATTTCCATTTCTTGCTCCAGTCTAGTAAACTCATCCTGGCTTTGATGCCAGCTGTTCTGTAAGCTAGCGAACAGAATTCCCCTAGCTGTCCTGTGGAAAAGCTGAAGACAGCTGCAGACATATCTGCCCCTTATTAAATGGGAGATTGTGCTGTTCTTGGTGCACATTTAAAATACTTTAAATAAAAAAACATGAGTCAAATCCATTTTAATCATATTTTTCCATGAAGAATGTATCAAGCTAAAATATGTTCACTATATGATAAAATATCTGTATATTATCTATGAATTGTTATTGTGTTACTTTCCCTTCTCCAGCTGTTCGCGGCCCCTCCTGTGAATCTGATGCATGTGGGTGTGGGGAATCAGGGGGCCGTCATAACCCACTGGCCGCTCTCCAGTAATCAAAACATCTGTCTCCCATCCCGTCATCTAAACTTCACAGACATACCATCATCCTTTCTAAACCGGAAATCAAATAAACACAATCTATGCATGAATTTTCCATGTAGCGCTGTTGTTTGTAGGTCTGATTTTAGAAACATCTTCTGTTTGAGTGATGTTTAGACTGTAAGCTTACCGATACTGAGGCAGGAAACAACCGGTAAACAAGCCAGTGGTAAACTCCAGTCTTCATGCTTTCCTGTTAGACCAAACGACTATGCTGAGGATTTATTTCTTATTTAGTTAAACATGATCCATTTAATACATTTGAATAAAATAGTTCCCCTTATGTCCTCTTAGTTAAAACATGGTGCCTTTATAACAGTTTTAGTTAAAGATAAGGCAAAACACAGACTAACCACATATTTAAAAAGCAAGATTGTTATTAAAACGCATTTGAGATAGCAATGTGTGGAGGCCTACTGTGCTTTACAATAACAATTGTTACATTCATCTGCCATACAAAATGCAGCAAAAGACAGCTCTGAAAATACCTGCATAAATAAACAAACATGGGTGTAGCGTACACATGCTAATTATTTACATAATCACATATTTTAAAAAGAATAGGCTAGCATTCATTTGATGAATATCAGTCAAGCTGAAAAAAAAACAACAACAACTAAAACCTGGTTTAAGATGGAAGCTTTAGCTGGTCAGGCTGGTTTTAGCTTGTTGTTTCAGCTGGTCTCTCGGCCTGACCAGCTAAAAAAGTGGCCAAAACCTCTAAAATCAGACTAGCCCAGACCAGGCTGGATGACCGAAGCTGGTCCCTGGCTGGTTTGAGCTGGGTTTTTTGTTTGTTTGTTTTTTCAGCAGAGAAAGAATTTTCTCAGGGTTATCCATTTTACTTATCTGTGTAATATAAATTCATAAAGATACTTTGTACACTTCAGTACTCATACTTGCATACTATTTATACTAAAACTGCTTAAGTAAGGAAACTTTAACTTATTTACCCAAGATTTTCTTTCTTCTGATTAGCACAAAAGAAGATATTTTGAAGACTTGTAACCAAACAGTTGACTTCCATAACATGAAGAGGAGTCAATGGCCACCGTCAAGAAAGATTCTTCAAACATATTTTCCTGTAGAGAAAGTCATACTGGTTTGGAATAAATGGGGGTGAAGAAATACTGACAGCATTTTCTTTTTTGGGATTAACTACCCCTCACTCGCTGATGTACTACCATGTATTTTATCTTTCAACCTAATTATTTTATTATTTTAATACTACACAGCGCTTGCAGGTGAAAAGTGTGAATTGCACTAACAGGTATGGGTGGTACGAGGCGGTGTCAGTTTATGAAAGCCGAGAAGGCAGGATGGCGAGCGGATGATATTGTATGCAAGTCTATCAAACTCTGTTATTCCGCGCCCAGCGTGTTTTCACGGCTGCATCGCGGATCTATTGTCGCTAACACTGAAGGACTTACTGGAAGCTCAGTTTGTCAATAAGATGATCTTCTTGTCATTCAAACCTATTCAACTCCTCGGACGTCTTGCGCGTGGTGGTAGGTAAAAACTTCTTTAGTGAGACTTCTTCTGTGCGTCCCAGAGATGAACATGGACTCTGCAGCCCCTCCTCAGAGCGTGCAGGAGTCATTCGACAGGAATGCCGCCGCATCCGAAGGCAACTGCGAATATTTACAGTCTGTTAGTAGCGAGTCGAGCTCATTCATCATGGTTCAGCCCAAAAATCGTCTCGAAGTGCCATCTAGGTTATGGGTGACAGCGGTTGTGGTCATCGTGATTGTCCTTCAAGTTGCTTCGACCACAGGACTCTTCATTTACTTGAACATGTCAATGGCACAGGTAAAATTGCATTGAACAAAACGTTGCATTTGGTAATATTGTTGTTAAGCGTGGTTTATGACACAATAACGCACTATGTCATTTAAAACTTTAATTTGAACATTTGTTTCTTTGAAGAAATCTTCCAAATGTATAACCTATGTTCCCACAACATCCTGCTGAACTAGCATTGTAAAATCATAATGGAGATCATATGCAAATAGCATTAAAGCTTTTTCTTACCCTGCAGGGTTGACATGCTGTCATCTTGGTATCAACTTTACAAGCTTTCATTGTGTCAGCCCTGCTGTTCTTTTTTTTTTTACTATAGTCTTGGGATGGTGATTACTGCATTTATGTAGCTGCCACAAGAACTAGGTCATGAGTCTTTGTCATAAGCAGTTCTGATGCGGTGAATCAGGTCAATACATTTTGCTTATAGAATTGCCAAATTCTTGGCCAAAGTTTGCATTGTATTTATCTATTCTCTGCTAAGTGCTTTTGTATGGTGTCCTTTGTATTCGGACACCTTATTTGTGTATTGTGTGGGAAAGTTGTCAAACTCTTGGCAAAAAATGTCCCATGAGCCAAGCTGCATAATGGACTGAATGTTAATGATTTTGTGGGTTATTGTTGATATTGTTTCAGCATTTCTTTCCTTCACTTGTGGTAAAAAAAACAAATGTCTTCAAAAAGTTATATTACGAAAAGGTTAATAAAATTATTGGTCAAGGACTTTACACAAGGCTGAAAGTGGTTTACGAAACTTTCCTCAAAGATTTGGGGCTCTCTACCAGCAATACAAACTTTAATTAAACCAGAGAAGGCTGTCAGGTTTAATTAACATGTTAATTACTTTCAAATCCTCTGCTTTATGAAAGCTCAAGGTCAGTGGTTTTGAAAAGGGGGTTTTGCAGTTTGGGCCAGTAGACAAAATACACAAGGGGTCCTGAAAACAGTAATACTGTGCCAAAATATCAGCCGCAGAAGCCTTAGCTCAGATATCTGTACTCACATGGTCTAGTCTGTTTTTTTGTGACAGACAGATTTGTAGGCATTATCACATATTTTTGTGGTCTCTGTTAAAATAGTTTTCCATGGTGGGAATCTGTTTATTCAACCCCCAAATGCCTTTGTTTTTTAGTGTGTGTGGCTATAATAAAAGTTATTATGTTATTATTATGACATGTTTATCCCTCCTAAATGTTTTTTTAAATAAAGGGTCACACTTTGGCTCTCATTTTTGTTGAAATTAATGCTACATTGGTAACTCCCCTGGCGTAATAACAATTGATTTTTTTTAAACGTTATATACTACTTACATTTTTTACTTATGTACTTTTAAACAAAGAAAATATGAGAATTGCATGTATTTGGCCCGGATTGCTGCCTTTTGTCTTTTGGATGTTTTACAGTCTCGCTCCATTTTTGCATATTTGTATTTGTTCAGCATTGTTGGTGATATATAAATTTAATTTTAGCACAATTTTAAAAAAGTTTTTACTTTAGGGTCTTTCCCAGTCATTTTCTATTGTCGGCCAGTTTTGACCACAGACAGCCATAGTTACATTTTTTTAAAACCACTTAGACTCAGTCAGCAATTTTTGACCAACATTTGAACCACCACTAATTATCACAAACTATTTTATTAAAAATTAATCGGTCAAGAAAGACCAAAAAACCCTACCTTTTATAAGGTTTAGAAGGGTGTAGTTGAGTTGAATTAGCTAATTTATAACTACACATTAGACGACTAATACGTTATGCTAAATTTATTTTTGAGTTATGAAAGTTCTGTCATTTTTTCATGAAAAACAAAGCTTTTAGGGATTGTTATTAAGTGTACTGGTGAATGTGTCATTGGCAGGCTCGTACACAAGGTGTGGTGGAGGAGCTGAGGTGCTTGGGTCTTCTGAATGCTCTGGAGAAAGAACAGGATGTACCTGATGACCTGGTCCAGCTCTTTGGTGAGCCGTGCATTAAACTGGCCGAAGGACTCAAAACCTACATCTCTAAGGTAAAGACATGCCATCATTTTGAATTTATAGTATGTTTGAAAAACATTTATAAGACTCCAGTCATATCAGAAACCTATTAAAAGATGTTTTATTTTACAAAGAGCATATTGAGATCAAATGAGCAGTAGAATACTATTCATCTCTATAACCTGGCACTATAGTTCATTGAATAAATTAGTCATGGATGACTGTAACTCAGGATTTCTACAGTAGCAACAGTAGCTGAAATTTGTATATTTTGTGCATAATGTTAAATCCACACCACTGAGTGTAAGTCCAAGATGAATCTCAAAACTTCAGTGTGATGCTATATAATAAATATTTGATTTGGCCTGTTGGGATAAAAAAATGCTTTAAATAAATCAAACGTAATGTAGCCTATTCTCTCTCAGTTGTGGCTTTAATGTTTTTGTTCCACTCTGGAGTTCCAGGAAAGAGGTTGGATTATCTTTCTGACATGGACTTGAATGTGGAAAATGTCTTAGTGATGTTATGTTTTTAACAGTGTAACGTCAAATCAGGAGCATGCACCCTATAATTGGCAGAAATATGTGTATAAACATGTCCTTTGTTTTTACAATCATTCTTTTAGGTCACAGAAAACGTAATCTCGAAACACACCTTTCAAGGTAACCAGAAACCACGGGAATTTAAGTGTTTCTTTGTCTTCAGTTGAAAAAAAAAATGGTTCTGCTGTTACCTGAATTAACCTACAGTCTCTTTATTTAATATATCTATATTTTTTAAATGGCTTGAAATGATTTTCTTCTTGGCTTTGTTGACTCGTTCATTCTTTGTTCTTTACTGCGTTTTGCAGAAAGAGTCGCTATCCCTCCACGTACAAAATTACTCACCACTGGCAGCCCACGGCCGTCAGCTCATCTTACTCTCAGAGACAGTGGACTGCAGGGTGAGTTTGCCAGCATGTTTGGGTGTGTGTGTGTGTATTACAGAAGCCTGCACTCATGTCACCAAAAAGCCCCTTTAAATTTCTATTGTTCCCTTGCCCTTCCGGAAACTATTTTAACAAACCACTTCATTAGGAATTCAGTAACATAACAAAATATTTCGGACTGTTTATTGAACTGATATCTCCAATGAAAACAGCAAAAATAGCTCAACAAATGCTTTGTGGTCATAAACAAATAGTAGACATTCCCACATTCCCAAAAAGTGCCATATGTAAGAGTTAATGAACCATGCTTTGTGACGGAAAACAAGGTTTGCTTTGTTTAAAGGTCAACTATAATGCCATAGACTGTATTTTTCACACTTTACAGTAAGGTTTGATGCGTTAACATCAGTGAAGTACATTAGTTGTCATGAACTAACAATATTCTGAAGGCAGTGTAGCCGAAATGTGAAGATCTACACTTTTAACACTTGCACTTCTAGCGCAGTTAATTAAAGGCTTTTTAAATGTATTATACAAGTGCGTTTGGAGGATTTCATCTCCTCAGTTTGAGATTCACCTCCAAATATCCAAAGAGCACCAGTGATTATGTGAAGAGACCTGTGCAGCATTCTTGGCCGCTGTTGTTTTGTAATGAACTAACAATACTTTACAAATGTAATTTATTATTATTATTATTATTCATAATATGAATAAATAAGATAAAAAAATGTTAAAGTGGTTAAAAAGTTTTTTTATATGATTTTTATTATTCTTTTTTCCATTTTTGCAGTACTAGTATGAAATGAATGTTTATTTTAATAAATCAGTTGGAAGTCATGGAACAACTATGGTCATTAATTACTCACCCTCATGTCCCAAACCTGTAATGTTAAGATCTTCACAAATTAAGATATTTTTAAATCATAGGAAACAAATGTAGGAAAGACATTGGTAAAACAGTCCATGTGACATCAGTTATTCAACCATAGTTTTACGAACCAACTAGAATACAGTTCAACAATTCTTCTCCCCAAATAATTAGGCTGATTACATTCTGGGGTACACTCCAAAATGGCAACTGAACAAATTATGTTATTATTGTTTACTTTGTGAGCATTCTCGTAGTTTCTCAAAATTCAGAACACCGATGACCTTACTACGTTTCTGGACCTGGGAACATTGCGCTTGCATTGCTCTTTATGAAGGGTCAAAGTAGCCTCAGTCTGAGATAGTGGGCTATATAACGGTTTCTCTCCGGCTCCAAAATGGACGTACCGTGACACAGACGCTAAGTGCCAAATATAAGATTGTAGTTTAGGTTAGGGAAATCTAAAACGACAGCGGACATAGTAACATGGGATGCTGTTCACTCTGTTGTGGAAAACATCCCTGGCATTTGCCAACTGGAACCCCTTTTAATTTATCAACTTTTACTTTTTAGAAACTGGGGAGGCCAAAATCTGGCAAGACGATATGTGATTGGTTTACAAAGAGACAGAGTTTGGTATTACCAGGCTACATCAGCTTTCAGATTTTATCAAAAAAAAAAAAAAAAAAGTGTTCTGAAGATACATAAATGTCTTACAGGTTTGGAACAACATTAGGGTGAGAAGTTTTGGGTGAACTGTCTCTTTAAAGATTCCAGGTTAACATTAATTAATGAACTGAACTGCTGCTGTAGACTAAGCTGATCAAGCTTTGTTGCACCTTCCTTGTTATACCAGGTACAACATCCTTAACCCCTCAGAATGACCTTCACCAGTCCTGTCGCCATCCCGTTCGTTCCTGGGGGAACCAGAGTTTCGGCTCCCACCTTCACAACATGACCGTGTCCAACGGACGTCTGCGTATCCCTCGCGCAGGCCGCTACTACCTGTACGCCCAAGTCTACTTTCGTTATCTCACCCTCTCCATTGACGATTACCACTCGGGCTCCGACAGCCACCAGGTGGTGCAATGCGTCTACAAGAAGACTGCCTATGTCCGCCCTATTCAGCTCCTGAAGGGTGTTGGCACCAAATGTTGGTCTCCAGACAGCGAGAACGCCCTTCACTCCATCTACCAGGGAGGCTTGTTTGAACTTCGTGCAGGAGACGAGATCTTCATCTCTGTGTCTTCTCCCACAGCTGTGTATGCAGAGGACTCCTCCAGCTACTTTGGGGCCTTCCTGTTTGACCTCTGAGGGAAGCAGTAGGGGTTTATGGTCTCATTTTAAGGGAAAGGAAATTGTTCCTTTCGGAAGGCCCCACACATGAAGAGAGGGAAGCATAGACTCACCAGCACTTGATGGGTTCAAAAGACCAAACAAATCAGAAAACCATCTGGTTATTGTGGACCATTTGACCTTCATAGGCTGAATTGTAAGAGTTAATAGAGTGAGAAACTCTGGACTCCTATCTGTGAGAGCTTTGTAAAGACGTTTCTGAAAATGAGGACAATGATCTTCACTATTTAACCACATAAAAAGCCAAAATAATTCCGCAAAATTAAGACTTTCACCTTCAACAAATGCACAAAACTTTGTGCAAGCTGCTATTTGTGCATACAAACAATGCCAGATTAATAGTTTCCCACTTTCTTTTGATGTAATAATGATTATATTGCTCATTCTTTCCTAAAATAAGACTGTCTGGGGCAGTGTGACCAATCACTTGAAGTCTCCAGTTAATTAAAGGAAGTTGTTTTGTTGGAAAGCACTATGCCACACAGACTGGATTATGAGTCAAACCTGTGTCAATTACTGATGTCTGAAGTAAAATCTAGCAAATGATCTAGAGCCAAAAACAGGTTATATGAAGAGTGAGACTTTGCAATGACTCAAATTTATCAAAACATTCCAAAGCCCATTTCCTTTCACAGCATTTTGCCTCAAGCTCCAGGACAGACAGACATCTTGAAATAATTTTGAGAAACACAAGGAACAACATTAATCACCAAACATCACACTTAAAAGAAACTCTGAAGAGGATGTTACATGTTGTTATATTTCACGTAGTGCTTACAAATAAATTACAATGATAATGAGACATTCATATTTAACACTAATGAATAATGCTGACATAAAAAAACAGGTTTACACAATTTAAACAATGAGTATAAAGAACCCAAAATATGACTGCACACAACCATTACATATTTTCTCAACAACAATTAGTATGGATGTTTTTAATTAAGTGGCCTTTCATTTACCAAAATGAGTAACATTTTGATTAAAAAAAAAGGAAATACTGTGAAATTTAGCTAAGGACTGAGAACCAACCAAGCTAATGTGCCACTTGAGGAGTTTTAAGCACTGCTAATAAAGATCTTAGCATTCACTCTGTGTCCCACTGTGAGCTTCAGAAACATAGAAGTGGTGTGGTGTGCTAGCAGAGAAATGCAAATTATTAAAAAAAGATGCAGGATGCAGGCTTAAATATTAAAGTGGAAACATCTGGGTTGATATGCATTATAAAATCAAATTAAATTACACGATTCAGATGACTACATATTGCATGCTCGGGTTACATTTGGGCATGCATGTAATAGGAATATAAATGGTACAGGCAATGCATACAAGCAGCATTTGTTAATGGAGAAAACTTGCGTACCATTCAGCCAAGTGTTTGAAAAAAATGTTAATTACAGGACAAAGTTTTTTAGAATTAAAAGTCAAAATCTGACTCATGTTAACGGTATAATGTAATGCCATTTTGCATTGATTGCACATACATATTGTTCACATATAATGCCAACCTAACTTGCATAGAGAAATGCTACATAATGTATAGTTTTAACAGTGGTATAAAGCAAGGATGCATTAAATTGATCAAAAGTGACAAGAGCAGACATCTTATTTCTATTTCAAATAAACGCAGTTCTTTTGAACTTCATATTCAACAATCAAACCTCCTAAGTGTTAATCTTCCGAAATTAAGATGTATACATGATCTGAAAGCTGAATAAATAAGCTTCCCATTGATGTATGATTTGGATGGATAGCGTAATATTTGACCGAGATACAACTATATGAAAATCTGGAATCTGAGGGTACAGAAAAATCTAAATGCTGAAAAAAAATCACCTTTAAAGTTGTCCAAGTGAAGATCTTATTAATCCATATTACTAATCAAAAATTAAGTTTTAATATATTTTCGGTAAGAAATTGACTAAATATCTTCATGGAACATGATCTTTACTTACTATCCAAAGGATTTTTGCCAAAAAAGAAAAATCAATAATTTTGACCCAAACAATGTATTTTTGGCTATTTCTACAAATAGACCCCAGTGACTGTTTTTGTCCAGGGTCACATATTATGATTTCTGTAGGTCCATGTGACACTGAAGACTGCAGTAATGATGCTGAAAAAAATTCAGCTTTTCCATCACAAGAGTGAATTATATTTTAAAATACATTAAAATAATTTCACAATATTAGTGTTTTATTATGTTTTTGATCAAATAAATGCAGCCCTGGTGAGCATAAGAGACATAAAAATTATTGACCCCCAAACATTTGAATGGTAGAAATTTTAAAAAGTGCATGTAATCTAAAACAAAAAAATCGAGAGATTGTTAAAGCGTAATTTCTTGGCAGAAACTACACAGTGCTGCTTATGACTGATTAGACGTATGAAATGTCATTACAGACATGACAAAATGAGGAAACTGTAAATCATTAGACTCAAACAGAATCAAATGACTCATAAAGCGTTAAGATTCAGCTCAAACAAAATAAAATTTCGTCCCGTAAGCTTTTAGATGCTGGAATACTTGCTAGTGCTCATTTATACAGAGTAAAAATCAAAAATGTATATGAACATGTAAACAACAATTAATGGTTTAACCTTATGATTAACATCCATTCTGTAGTGGAAGGCAGGAGAACTCTAGGGAAATATGCAATGCGCATCTGCTACTGATTGCTTGTGACTTCCTCTTGACATGTCTCTTAAAATCTGAAATATGAGGATGTGGTCTTTTCACCAGAGGTGTTTTGAGTTTGAGTAATACGATCCAACAGAGGCCGGGTACGTGAATGTCTATATTTCGATTTATGCTACAAAATGTTGTGGTATATATTGTGATATGTTTTGATGCACTGATATGTTATGATAAGTTGACTACCTGCAAACACAAACACTTGGTTACACTCAGTCCCACCTTGAAGCTGGTTTCCAGAGTGCATAGAACGCTGCTGAAGGTCCTCCATCCTTCAGTTGTAGCGCCTGCGCCAATGAGGCTCTACAAATGGATTCACAGTGTGAATGGACGCTAACCCAGTACTGACAGTTCTGTAGTGCAAATCATTTGGCCAGACTGGTTTTTTTTGCCCAATGGGGGATTTCAAACTGACTGGTGTTTCTTAAAAGCCAGTTTGGCACTTCAGTTGAAGAGAATAGAGTCAGGGTCTCGGTTGGCCATCTGAGCCATATGTTTCAGAATGTCCTTTTTGGTGATGATGCCTAGTAAACGGCTGTGGGGGAAAAAAGGTAGAAGATTATACTGAGTTATCCAATTATGTGTGATGTGTAATAATTCTGACATATGTAAATGTCAATAATAAGCTCAATAATATTAGACGACTAACTAAATTGACGGGATAAGCTAAGTAAACCAAGGTTTTACCCATTGTGAGTGACGAGACACTGGCGCAGACCCAGCTTGCGGAAGATGTCCACCACAATGTCCATGGCAGTGTGGTCAGTAACAGTAAATGGGCTGAGATCCATGATACCACGAAGCTTCAATGGAGGAGGACTGTTGGGTGGCTGTGGAGGTGTGTATTCAGTGAAGAAGATTCGGGAGGCACTAACCACACCTTCCTGACGCTGACGAGCATTTTCTGCCAGAGAGAAATGAAGAATAATAAACCTTCTCATGATTGACCTACAGTATGATTCACATGATCTATATAAGAAGGAATGTTTAAAGTGCTTTGTCCATATAATGAAAGTCAACTGGGTCCAAATTACCTTTGAACTCCATTAACTTTTATTGTATGGACAAATAAAAGACAGAAAGTCATGCAGACTTTAAATGAGATGAGGTCAGATTTTTTCAGGGGTCAGAGTCCATCAAGATAATCCTATCTTGCAATAATCCTAGTCCAAGATCTAAGAAAGATGCACAGAAAAACTTCCACAAAGAGTTGTGACTTCTTACCAATAGAGATGACCAGATCCCTGCGCTGAACAAAGCCCACAAGCCTCTGAGACTCATGTGAGACCACCACAGGGAAACCGCTGTATGAGGTTTCAGCAATGAGCGACTCAACTTCCTCTACGTTCATCCCGTCCTGAGTGATCACAGAGAGTGGGGGGTCACTACGGCGGGGGCGCATTACATCCATGGCCAGCGTCTTGTGGCTGAACTCCTCTTTAGGCTCCAGGAAGGGGTATCCGTTGAGACGGATGTGAGCCTCATAAATACCTTCTCGACCCAGAGCATCTGCCACCCATTTACTAGTCATGGTGGCAGCCATGAGAGGAACAATGTATTCAAGACCACCCGTTAGCTCAAACATAATGACCACCAGAGAGACTGTCATACGAGTTACACCACCTATGAAAGAAAGACAGGCCTGGAAAAAAGTATCTGGACAAGCCAGTAATGGCACATTTTTAATAGTAGACAGTTTGATTTCTTACCCAGACAGGCAGTGGCGCCCACCATGGCATAGAGGCCGGGGGTGATGCAGTCCGCTCCAGGTGAGCACCAGCCTTTGAAGATTACCCAGTCATGGTGGTAATATGCCAGCTGCTCCATACCTACACCAAGCAGCCTGCCTGCAATCGCTCCCACAGCCATACTAGGGATGAAGAGTCCAGAGGGCACCTGGAGGAACACACAGGACACAACAGTATCAAGAATTTGTGTCTTTCTAAGATAGAGATGGATAGAATGGACAGAATGTCAGATAGAACGCATTGATAAATGGAAAATAGAATCAATGAATGAATGGACTGATGATAGAAGAAAGGTAGAATGGGAAAAAGAAAAACATAACTGGATTAATAATTTAATGAATGTATGTATGCAAATAAAGAATGGATGGATGATTGAATAAATGAAAATAAAATGGGTTGACAGAAATAAAGGATGAATGGATCATTTAAAGGAAGAAATAAATGACAATTAAAGAGGAGAAAATAGAATGGATTATAGAAGAAAGAATAAAAGAGATAAAGAAAGAAAAATTAACTATTAACCAACATTTTGACAGCAAATGTAAGTTGAGCTGTTGGATAGAAGGAAGGATTGATGGATGGAAAAAATGAATATATGGAAGGTAGAGGGATAATTGGATGGAATTAAGCAGGATAGAATGGCTGGTTGGATGAATGGAAAGAAGGATGAAGTATGGATAGATACTGGGAGGGAAGGACAGAAGGATGTATTGAAAGAAAGTATGGAAGGCTATAAAGAAAGGATCATAAAATTATTGGATAGATAAAGAAATGGAAAAAATTGATGTTGGAAAAAAGGAATATATGATGGATGGTGGAGGGATGAATGGATGGCTAAAGGAAGACAGAATGAATGAAAGGATGGATGGAAGGATAATGGACGAATAGATGCAGGGAGGGGAGAATAGCTGATGTAATAAAGATAAAATGGAAGGATGGTGTAAGAAAGGGTGAATGGATTGATGGAAGACAGAAAAGAAGGGAGGAAAGGTGGATAGAAGAAAGAAAGACACAATGGATGGATGAAAAAAAAGAAACCCTGTACCTTCATGCCGAAGGTCACCACTGTGATGAGCAACTTGAAGACCAGGGCCAGTGAGAGCTGCCACATGGCGGTGTACACATCTTCTCCTGCTGGTCTGTCAGGTAGAGCATCACTGCTGCTCTTGGTGACGCTCACATTGGCGTAATTACACAGCTGTGAGGAATCCAGCAGACCACAATCGTTGAACAGCTCAGAGATCAGCTCGCTGGTGCTCATACGTGTGTAGCTGTTGGGGAACGCCAGCAGAGCCGTGACCGCCGTAACAACCAGCACCTCCAAAACAGGGTAGTGACCCAGCCGTGTGGTCTTACGCCGGCGGCACCACGCAATGTTTGCACGGATGAAGAAAGCTCCCCAGATTCCCCCGAAAATCCCCAACAGGACAAAGGGGATGAGCTCCAGCAAGTGCCAAGGGGAGTGGAACTCCACGTAGAAGAGCACCAGCCTGCTGTTACCAAACGGGTTGATGGAGCGAAGGGTGAAGGCTGCCACCAACGCAGCGAAGAAAGAGCGCCACAGCGTCTTCAGAGGGAAATAATAACTCACCTACAAGATAAAGTGAAAGTGATTATAGTTATTAAAATGACACTTGATAATGTTGAGTGAATAAAATCATAAGTACTGTATGATAAGTATACGCTTGCCTCTTCCAGACTGAACAGAACTCCACCAATCGGTGCACCAAAAGCTACCGACACGCCAACAGCTGCGGCGGCAGACAATACCTAATCAACATACAAACGGAAGACAGAACTGAAACAATAGACCAGGCTTATCTCACAAAAGACTTGGCTCGACAAAAACCTCAAAAGTAAAAATAAATCCTATGTTTGGTCTCGTCTTCATGATGTCAATAAAAAACATTCTCACAATGAGTAAGATTTAAACATAAAACCACAAAAACAGGCAACCAGAATGTCCTTAGAGTAAAGCCGCAAAAATGTAACAACAACGGCAGTGTATTCTTAGAAAGAGGTGGGAGATAGAAGTTTGCGTCTTGATTCTTAAAAACACTGATGAAATATCTAGTGTTGGTTAGAACTTTGAATGTTTTTGAAGAGGTGTTTCACACAGCAGACACAGTGATATTATGAAATATTATTATGATTCAAAATTACTGTTATCTATTTGAAAAGATTGCAAAATGTAATTAATTCTTGCGATGGCCAAGCTGAATTCTCATGATCCTTTAGAAATCAATCTAAATATGCTGATTTGGTGTTCAAGAAATATTTCTTATTAATAGTTCCAAACAGTGGTGCTTATTTTTTTTTTATTTAGATTTGTGCACAAAAATGTTTCAACATTATAGAGTGAATTTATGGTGGATAAAAATATCTCATTTTCATATATTCATCATACCTCTCGTCTCTTTGCCTCGTTCTTGCGGTACTTGGTGAACAAGTGGCATAGGATGTTGCCACAGCAACAGGCCACATGGACCAGAGGTCCTTCTTTGCCCAGACTGAGTCCAGATGACACAGCCAGCACCAGGGTGATGGTTTTAATCATGAGAGTCCATTTACCCAGGTAACCCCTGATGATAAACCCACTCAGGATGGTCTTGATCTAGAATGTCAAATAAGAAGTAGGATATTATAACAGTCACCTATAAAGCAATACAACAACCTGTGTGTTAAAACGTAAGATTAACTATTATACTGGTTTTACTTTTTTTTTTGCTTACCTCAGGTATTCCAGAGCCACAAGCATACGGGGCAAAGGCCCTGACTAAAGACACAGCCAGGAAGGAGAAAAGCAGTGCCCAGCACACATACATCAGATAATTCATGATGTAAGCAAAAGGACCTTCATTAGTACCGACAATGAGCTCTGCCCAGCTTTTCCAGTTAGGGCATTTGTCTCTCTCCTGGAAGGTGTTCTCGTTGGAGTTCCAGCAGCAGTGCTCATGATTAAACCAGAAGCCGTTCAGACACACTCCCTCCTTCAGATCTGTCATCCAATGGGCAGAGATGTCGATGCCACCAGCCAGGGCACCTGAAATCAAATACAACACATGCTGTGAAATGTAATAGAGAGGCCAGATACTATTGCACAGGAAATTCAGAGCTCTTTTTTAAGTGATAGTTCAACTTTAATTACTCACCCTCATATTGTTCCAAACTCATCTTTGAATTATTGTATGTTTTATAAACCATTTAAATCAAAACGATGAGCCTTTAATTGTCTACCTTCCCTAATAAGTGCTCAAGTGCATGCACAAGAAATATTTTTTCATGTCTGTAAGGCAAGTATACGAGAGTTTCACGCCTACGTTCACAAAGACAGAGACAGCAGAGAAATCATCATGTTTGCTTTCATTATTTTACCAAAGAGCAATGGTTTGTTATTGTGAGTGCACACAAATAGTCTTTACAGATTCGAAAGGTGTATTAGTCTTATCTGACCCAAAATGAGGGAGCAAGCGACCAATGCACTGGTGCTTCCAGTGCTACTGTTCTGCTTCAGCACCCTCCAGGCACTTAAATAGCGCACATTTTCTAGGTTAACATTACATTGAACGGCCTTGTGAAGTTTCTGCTATTTGTCAACGGAGGGTCAGAAATAATGGTGCAACGGATCACAAAACTCACGGTTCGGATCATATCACGGATTTTGAGGCACGGATTGGATCAATTTTCGGATCAGCAAAAAGGGGAGGAGTCAAATGTAATTTGCTTCTCATTTATTACAAGAACAGTATGGCAAGGAACTTTTGGTTTGATCAAAAATAACTAAAATAAAATACAAAAATAAAACCAAGAAATAACTAAAAAAGCTGAATAAACAAAATTTTCAAATAAAATTCTCAATACTTGAATAATTCAGTGCAACAATATTGAAAAACAACCTGAGACCTGAAAACAGGCCAAACCTTATAATGACAATTTTTTTTTCAAAAAGATGAGGATGTCTACATTCTCTGGGGAGAGAGTATACCGCTTAGCTGTCACTATGTCACCTGCCGTGGAGAATACCCTCTCACTAGGACCTGAAGTATGGCCTCATGTCTGCCGCAATAAACATCCCGATAGATTTGGTAATAGCTTTAGCCCGCTCTGATTCTGGTGCAAACAAGGGCTGCTTAAATGCAGC
>JAUMHP010000031.1:4986350-4997739 GCA_032361065.1 Enteromius trimaculatus | reverse complement strand
CTGTGTAATTAATTATTTATTATTTAAGCAATATCAGCAGAAAAACACTGTGTTTTATCTGCGGTTGTTAAAAAAAATATAATTATCTAAAAGTTGAAAAAATGAGTTAATCCGCAGATCACGTGCGTTCCGAACAGTGGGGCGTGATCCGTACGGATCAACCGCGATCCGTTGCACCCCTTGTCAGAAAGCTCTCGGATTTCACCAAAAATAAATTAATTTGTGTTCCGAAGATGACTACATGAGGACGAGTAAGCAATTTTCATTTTTGGGTGAACTATTCCTTTAACTTGGTGCTCAATAATCACTCTTCATGAATATCATAAAAACAATCCAACCTGACATCAGTCCCACAAGCAGCATCAGAAGCCAGCCAGAAAAGGCATCACTGATACTCTTCATCAGAGCCAAGGTAGACTCTTTACTCTTGGTAGCAATCTAAAATGAAATGGAAGATCACAAATAAACACAAGCTGAAGTGAATGTTTGGTGATGTTTGAAACTCAACAAGATTCAATTGTACAGTCACCTCTCGGTGGCGATCCCGGTCCTTAGATTTCTCCCGGACCCAGTCGATTGTGTTGAAGTCTTCATATGTGCCGACCCCAGGCACTGGTTCGTCTAGTAAATCCATCAGTTTAGGAACCCCATTTGGCCCATCACCAACTCCATATGAACCACCTGCACAGATAAGAGAAAGATATTTAACCGGATGTGACAGTTAAAGGCCTCAGGGGGATACCAAAATGATCACAAGAACCTTTTTCCACCGACAGGATGTTGGAGGTCAATCCACTAAAAAGGCCAGAGGGGCCAGAAGAACTGAATTTGAACTAGTAGCCCTTTAGAAGTCCTTTGCTTTTCTAGAACTAGCAAATCCTAACATCAGAGGTCAAAGGGTAGGATAACTTCATCAAAATCGGCCGCAAATTAACGACTGTCCGACTATTTTATTTTTGAATCATGCTTGCCAAGGCTGAATTTATTTTAAAATAAAGTAAAAGCACTAACATATTTACTAACTAAATATTATTACAATTTATTCCATTGTATCCCAAAGCTGAATTTACAGCATAATTTCCCCAGACTGTCATTTTTAATATGCTGATTTGCTGTTCAAGAAATTATTATCAATGTTGAAAACAGTATAGCTGGTTAATATTTGTGTGGAAACTGTCATTTTTGATCAATTTTGGCAAATAAAAGTATAATTTCTTTAAATAAAATTGTACTTTTGAAAATGTATGTAGAATTGCACTGTGGCTCCAGTTACTTTAGTTTAACTGTATTTGTTATTAAATAAGGGATCATTTATTTAAAGCTATTTTTATTATTATTAAATATTCATCAATATTAAAGAAGAAACCTTATATATTAAGCTTTATACATTTCAGCACAGCATATACACTTGTCAGGGGCTATAATTGGAAATGGAATAAAGGTTGTCGATTTGCATTTATGGTAGAGTACAGATTTCTGTTCCTGTGTTCACAGTTCTTCACGTGACTTTCAAAGAAAGATTTTACTAGTACAAAGAACAGGAAATAAATGACACAACAAAACAGCAATAAAACTAGCTATGGTTAATAATTATCAATCTTCTACAAAAAGTATAGGGTTCATAATTATTCAAAGTGTTCAACATAATAGTCGGTCCTGCAAAAAAAATAAAAAAGTACAAAAGCAAAAAAGCAAAAAAGAACTCGTATACTCCACAGCAAACACAATACAAAGCAACTGATATCAAAAGCTGAGGAAGTTCAAGGGAAACAGATGGCTGTGAAAACCTGACACCACTCAAATTATGAAACTAGTAGCTACAATAGAAATAACTAGAGGGGACACTTTGATCTAAGTGATAAAAGGATTTCTGTTAGGGGGGGCGGCAAATACCAAAGTTGTGACCTCAGCGAATTCTCACCGCTATTTTCTCACAGACACACAAACACCAGAGACCTATACATTACACATTTGCCCCCAAACCTAGATCGTATGATGAGAGAAAGGAAAAAATCTATGGGAATCGTGTGAATGACAATAAAAATGAAGAAAAGAACACAAATGAATACGGATAAAATTGGGTGGCAGCTACAGTACACTGGGGAAATAATATGTCTTATTTTGTCACCTCTCCATGTCATCGTCACCCTTTATCCCATCTCACAGTAAATAAAACATGTGGGTATAGACAGATCAGGCACTCACCCGAGCCATAGTCCCGGTCCAGAGGAGGCACGTCATCGGTGCTGGAGAAGTCCAGCGTGGCTCCTGCGATTTCCACCATGTCTTCATCACTGGTTCCGCTCTGCAGGCTGTTGAAGCTCTCGCTGCAATAGCCTGTGTTGTCCATCTTCCCTCCAGAACGTGGAGGACATGGAAATGTCCTTTGACCTGAGCATAAGAGACTCCATTTAAGTTAAAGCTTGACAGGATCCACCCAACTATTAATGTTTACCACGCACTTCTAGATTGAATAGGAACCTAGCAATGATTTACACGGTGGCTTTTTGACTGCAAATATTATTTTTGTGGATTACAAATAACAAAGCAAATTAACTTTAAATACTAAACTTACAACAGTCACAATAGGAATTCAATATTAATAGCAGAAAAGGAATTTCAAATCAACACTATGAAGTTTCTAACTATAATATAAATAATTAAAGGTTTATTTATAGATTTTTAAAGATTTACAAATACATCCAGGGGGAAAACGAGGATAAAAACACAATAAATAAATACTATTAAATAAAAACATATTTTATAACTTTGTAACTGAGTTTTGAGCTATTGTTGCCTTTAAAGTTAAAAAACTAAAACTTATTTCCCCCCATATTTGTGCTATATTTGGCTAATAAAATTAGCAGATAGTATTAACGGTTTACCATCAGTTACCTAACCAAAGCTAATGACATCAGCAAACTTCAGATATGGGTCATTTTAACTTAGCCAAATAGCTTGCAAAAAACATGAGCTATCCACAAGATCGCGGCAAAATGGCATAGATAAAGCGCCCGTAACACCCCTCCTAACATGCTTCAAGCTGTCAACTATAATGTAAGTTACTATTATGAGAAACTGACAAAATACTCATGGGTATTAGCAGGATAGCTAAAGGGTTACATGCTAAGCAGCTGACATTTTCATAAACTTAGGAGCTGTGGTTTAATGGCACCAAGTGGAACTTTTCCAAAACATATTTATAATGTTAAGATACCGTACATTGATTACACTTAGATCAAAGTGAAACTAGTAAACATTACCTTGGTTGCTATCTTGTGTCACTCAAGCGCCTATGACAATGACGTACAATCTCCAGAAGACGTGAATAACCGAGTGCCGATACACAAGATTAGACTTCGGTATTCGATTAAGAATGCCTCTCACAGTTGGTATGGCATTCTCTCCAAAATCTGTTTTTATTTAGCCTACCTCTGACCCTTTATTCTTCGTAACTTTTGTTATTTGTTTTATTATTTAGGCCTACTTTTATGTGTTCCGTGATTGTATACATTTCGTCATTTTATTGGGATATGTATGCCTGTTTAATCCCTTGTGTAAAAAATTGCAGTTGTAGCTTCCTTTATTTAATATACTAAATTAAATTATACTTAAAAATGTATTTTGTAAAAGTATAATTTAAAAAGACGATATTTGTAGTACAATAGACCTAATATAAATAAAACGCCTCATTGTGCTTAATGACAATTAGGTTTCCTAATACACTTCTAAATGAACACCTTTACATTCAGAAGTAGACTATGCTTATGAAATGATATATAAAGTGTTCTGATATTTTGATTTTTTTTTTTAAGTGGATCAAAAGCATTCTGCAGTTCAGCTGATTGCATACAGTAGATACAAACTGTAATAGCTTGCGATATGTGTGCAAAAACATATACATAGTATATATACTATTTTAATATAGAGCAGTCATTGCAAGAAATGTCAAATGCAAAAATTACACGAATCATTCGAGGATTTATTTAACCAACTTTAGTTACATTTCACTAAGCTATATATATATATCAGCATATCAAAAGTAGCACATCTTTATTTTTATTTATTTATTGAAATAGAACAAATTACTTCTACTATATTTTGTAGCCTACCCTAAGCATGTAAGCATCAATGAGTGGCTCGATGTTGCCATCTGTAGGTGACAAATGCAGACAAATTACAGTACATGCATCTGGTGATCACGCAGTGTGATTACATTTGTTACCACAATTACGTGTTACTGAACTTCACGGACTTTGTGTTGTCCTGAACCTAATGGACTTTGTGTTGTCATGAACCATATGGACTTTGTTTTTCTCTTTAAACTCTTTAAACCACATCAAGACTATCCCCTCTAAAACATGAAATAATAAGTGTGCATCACAAACAATGACAGTCCACAGATTTTCAAAACAAATATTTTTTATCCCAGTTTGTGCTGATTAAATTGTGGGACTGGATCACACTGTTCTTTCATTTGGAGCACACGCTGAACTTTCACCGTTTTCAGTGTGAGGTCGGTCAGCATGATGCGTAACATAAACAGTGTTCATAATATTATTAAATTCATTTAAAATTTTAAATGTAGCCTATATGACTGTTTAAAATGGTTATCGGCCCATTCTTTTAATTTTTCCCATATTTAGTTTATTTCAAATGATCCTATATTGTAATCAATAATTACGAAAATGCATAAAAATTGCATACATAAAAATCAATTACAAGACCAAGTGAAATACAGTTGCAGTCTTATAGTATCTGTTACATTATTCTTCCAGATCAATGTTTTTTATCCATAATATATCCATTATATTAATTTTATTAATACGTGACTGATGCAATGGTGTGCAGGAGTCTTAGTATGAACAGGCCATATGTTATCTGAGTGAACTTAGTGACCTATTGATTTAGAGAGATGAGAACATACTTTTCTCTTTGAAGTTATTTTAAAATTTTGAAGAAAAGATAAGCAACATCTTTGTATTATTTGTTGTCAAATAACTTCCCCTGCAAAATCCCCCAAATAAATCTGCACTGTAAAACGATTGCAATTTTAATGGTAAAAGCCTTTAAAATGCGAAGGTTAATTGTTAAAACATGTAAGTTCCGTTACTATGTAGATGGTGAAAACGGCAATGAACTTTGTGGGGCATTTCATGTCATTTTAAAGTAAAAAAAACATAAAAAGGTGTATATATAATATTTACATCCCTGTGTGACACATGGATCTTTTTAATTATTATGCTTCTTCTTAGTTATTTTTCTTATGTATGTTATGTTACATTGTATGATGTTATTTTATTTATGATGAACATTAATTCATCACATCTTTCACTCCACATGACCTGTGTTTTTATGTTGATATATATGATACATATGTTTTTATAGTATAAACTGTATGAATCTACAAAAAATGTACATTACAATTTTTTTAAGGTTTTATTAATTTGGAATATTACATTTAATAAAACTGATTTTACTGATTTTTTTATTTTTTGTTTTTTTCTTTACTGCAGCACCACCCGCGTTTTATATTTATATATATAGTATTTATAAACTGTAATAGGTTAGACAGCTTGTACTGTAAAGTAATAATAAAAAAATTGTAAATTTAAAATTAATTTAGTTATTCAAAACCGTCAAATCACAATGTAAAAGTATTCTACTATAAATATCTAAAACATTTAGGGCAGCACTTCTGAGAGACTCTAAGTTTTTACTCCCATCGATCCCAGAAGCTAGACAGCTACACATTAATGCCAGTTTAAGCTTACGTAAACTCTCAAATATTTACTGAACACGTGATTTTATCTTGGCCATGGCCTTGAGTGGAGTAAGAGAGCAGAAGAGACGGATTGATAGAGAGGGTGGGGAGGTAAGATCAGTGCTGGAGGGTTATAAATACACATGGTCATTGCAAAGCTTAAGTGATCTTCTGGGCACACTGACATAACAGAGTTTTGTGGGAAATACCATCACCAAAATGCAAATGCATCACTTTAACCTGGCAAACTTTGGATTCTGCACATTAATCTTGCTAGTGCTGATTTACCAGGTGAGTTTTGAACTTCCTTTACATGGTATCAACAACATGTGACACCAGGATATTTCTTTTTATTTAAAAAATGCTTTTACATTTATCATATACTAGGTCACACTTCACAGTATTTACATTAGATAGTCAACCTGAGCTAATACTGGACAACATGTAATCTTAGTTAATGCTAATTTCGACACATTTCTTAAACTCGCAAATAAAATGATCAATAATAAATAAAATCACATGTTACAAAATGCACATGTTCCCTACTGTATGTTAGGTATCTACTTTGCCAGTAGTGACTCCCGAGGTACAATCAGATCTTGAGTCATCACATATACTTCACCGCAAGATACGAATGTCCCCTCTTTGGCGAATTATGGGGTTCAAACCATATGGAGCCTATTGCCATGACAACATAGAGTGTACTACAGGCTTATGCAGGTAAGTCACCGCTGCCATAATTTCCTATCAGACCTAAAACTGCCCTGATATCTGAAAACTGATTCCATTTTTCTACCCCCAGGAACGGCCATTGTTCGTTTAATGAGCCTGTTCATTCTTAGCGGAGTGGGAGCATGAAAAACTAGTCATTTATGTGTCAACCCAATATATTTTATGGCCATAGGCTATGTTTCAAGCACTTTAATTTTTGAACTGTATATAGCACTATACATGTACAGCACAGAGCATGTGGAGAAGTCCGACTTGAAAAGTTACATTGGTTTCACTGTGTATGATTCATGTTCAAATTTAAAAACATTAATTGTTGTTATTAACATGATGCTAAACAAGAATTTTGGGGTATATGTTCAACTGAAAAATACTCAACAAATCTGTAAGTGGATTGTACTTTTACTTAAAGGATTGTATTAATCTGTAAAAGCATGATTTTTAATTTATGTAATGCATTATTAAGAATCACAATGCCATAAAAGTGCATTTTTTACTGTTAAGAAGACTTGCTGGAAGCATTGAGGCTTAAATTTCTATTTTGAAATCTATATATATGCGTGAAATAATTCTTTTCATGTGATATTTGATATAAAGTACTGTATTAGCTGAGGTATGAGGACATAGACTGCCTCGGCAGTGTTGATTAAAATCTATATTAGGCACAGGGCCAGTGAGAGAACGTGCACAGCCGCACTTATCTTTCTCAGGATGTTCTGCGTTCAGAGAAACCCAGTTTTAATGTCAAAGGGCCCTGAAGTCCCTCACTATCCACATGTTAGTGAGGGGAGTATTTGCACAAGAATGTACTGTAACAGACTGATGTCATTGTACTGTGAACGACCTCCACATGTACCAGATTGCATGTTCTTTTTCTGATACGAGAGCAAAGTTTAAGTTAATCAAATAAAACGCTAAAAATACCAGTATTTCTGTGACAGTTTCCTAATTTCAAGTTATACAGTTCGTTGTTTAGGCTATTTATTACTGTGTATTCATGACAAAATATATCCATTTATGATATGTTCTTGCTTAAATATACATTCACTTTTTTTCATTATTTATAATATTTATTTAATATTATATTTTAAAAATGTGTATTGTGCAAATATAAGCTAAACGAAAGTTTCCACATAAAAATGTAGGATTTTTGCAGTGGACATATGCAAATATATTATCACATACAGCACGGCAGCTCACCATATTTAGTCTTGCCAGTAGGTGGCAACAAGTGACTGTATGTTTGATAGAGTAAGTGAATCATTTGATTCGTTCAAACAAATTGATTCAAACAGTACTTGTGCGTTACGCTAAAAATAGATAAAACTAACCGGAAATAGCGTCTGATATAGGTTAATGACTAAGCTATTACTTGTTGTCAGTGTTGAGGAGGTTACTTTGGAAATGTAATAGATTAAAGTTACAGATTACAAATGACATTCAGAAGTAGTGTGACTATTGCAACTGTTAATTAATGTAACTGATTGCATTCATATGCTACTTTTGAAGTACGTTTCTAAATTTCGAATGTATGTTTTTAAATTGTTAATCATTTGGAAACATGAAAACTGCCACAGTCGGGGTTAACCTTACAGCAGCAGGCTACTTTCTTCCAGTTTTCAAAAGCCTTCATCACTTGAATTAAGTTGATACATATTTACACCACCACTATTTAAACCAGTACGTAATTCTGTTAACTAGTTACTTACCAACACTTGTTGTTTACTGTTTGAAAATCACAACAGGCTTGAATCACTGGGACAAAATGCACATGTGACATAATTTTGCTCAATGTGCTGCATTAAAGGTCTATATTATGCTTATTTCACAAAAAAAAATATATTTTAATTTTTACTATTGATTTTATTTTAATAATCGATGGAAATTGCACCTGTAAAAATAAGATAGGGTGCGCCTCAACACCAGTTACATCATCTGATGTAACAGATACTACTGAACAACTCGTCCTTAAGGCTTTGACATTTGCCTACCTCACACTTGACACTTGACCACCGGCAGCTAAGCTAAGCTCACACTGCTAGTGAGACCGTAGAGATAAACTGCTTATAGAAAGCAAACATTATGAGAAGCCGCAGTAATTCCGGAGTGAAACTCGACAACTATGCCAGAATGTTGCAACAGACAATCCTCTGTCACCAGGTGAGTCTCAGTCATCTCACTTTCTCTGATTATATGGGAACTGCACGTGTTGTGTTGTTCTAGGTTCACAAACATAAACACAGACACCTGCTGTGTTGACATCTAATGAAAGGGCAGTGTATAACAGCCTTGTGAAAAAGACACACTTTTACGTAAGCAAATACTAAAACAATACACTTTAAGTGCAAACTAAATGTAGTGTTAATATAGATTATATTAATTTTAAACACAATTCGTTAAATTTGAAAGTGCTTTTAGCCTATAGTAGCATGATTATTTGAAATGTGATGTTTAGGGCAATCTAAAATAAACTTAAATGTCATTTTTATTTTAACTTTTATTTAAATACAAATATAATTACACAGTTGTAATGATGAAGTAGCACTTTTGTACACTCAAAATATATTGGCAAAATATATTAAAAGTCTAATTTTAAGTTTTAAGTGTGCTTTAGTATTTTATTCAGAATGTAAGTGTACTTCTTCAAAACATGACAAAATATTATTAAAAACATGTATGCTTTTATTTCCACAAAAGAAGATATTTTGAAGAATGTTAATAACCACTGTATTTGTAATCCATACAATGGAGGTCAATCGAAACTTAGTAATCAGTATTCTTTTAAGGTTTAGAATACATTGTGGTGAGTAAAAATGACCGTTTTCTTAAATACTATAATTGTCCCTTTAATGTTTTAAGTCATGAAAGTGTACTTTTCATCATGTACATTAAGGTGGCCTTTTATTTCAGTAATATTAATTATCTCAAATCTGTTTTTTAATTGCATTTTAAAAACATATTTTTAGGATTTAAAGTACACTACAAGTGCACATTCAATACAATTTAGTTTAGTTAAGTAGTTTAAAGTTCCTTATTTGTTATTTCCATCATGCAACAAGATTGTGCTAATGTACAATTACAAAAAATATAGAGTTAAAATATAGACATTTAAATGTCATAGGCCAGGCCATTGGTGACACTTTAAATGGTCACATCATTATAGTTGATTTGAGTATTGTAGACCCTCAGGATTATGCCGTATATAGGTTTCCTTGTGATATTTTGCAGGATCCGGTGACAGGGCTACTCCCAGGTGATGAGACATTACCTCACGCCTGGGTTAGAGACAATGTGTACTGCATCCTGTCTGTGTGGGCTCTAAGTTTGGCCTACAGGAAGAACGCAGACAGAGATGAAGACAAAGCCAAAGCCTATGAACTGGAACAGGTTGGTTCATGCATATGTAGTGAGTTGAGATACAAACAAAACCAAACAATTTTGTCAAAGGGCATCAGAGACCATGTCTGACCATGCCCCAGACGTTTAGTATTTTCTGCTCATTAGTGTTTGTGTCTGGGAGACTGTGTAAAATGCCAGAGGGCAAATCATTTGGCTCATGTTTCTTTCATGGTCATAGCAGATGGAGAGTTTAAGGTCACGGTCAAGGCTCAGTGCTCTCTATCTCTCTCTCTCTTGTTCTGTGTCTCTTCTCATTCTGCAGAGTGTGGTCAAACTAATGCGAGGATTACTGCAGTGCATGATGAGACAGGTATTTATAAACAACATCGTTCTGGTGTATGCAAATAAATATTTGGAATTCATTAATAACACCATGCTTTCCCACACTTCTTGTTGTTCTCCAAATTCGTCAGAACACATTCTCAGCTTATTTTGCTTAGCATATCTAAAGTTTGCAGTGCAGGGAATGTTTTGCTGTAAATACTGAGTCATCATTATGGTGACCATTTCCAATGAAATTGCTTTGAAGAAAAACATACACTACTGATCAAAAGTTTGGTGTCAGGAAGTTTTTTTTCATGTTTTTGAAAACAGTCTATTGTGTTCTTATGATCTTCATTTATGTAAAAAAAGAAACAAAAAAAGAAATAATGTAAAATAGAAATAATGTGTGCTGTCGGTTTATTTAAACATTGACTTGATATATTCCAAACCTCCTGAAGGATTGCCCAATTCACTCTGGACATTACGGTCTAGTTCCTCTTATAGTAGCTCAACTTTGACATGTATATATATACATATTGCCATTATTATGCAACCGAAATGAAAATTATTATTGCTGGTCTTCAATGATAATACAAAGTTACTTCAATGTTCACCAAAAATGATAAGGATTTATGATGATATCATTCAAAACCACACTTTGCCAGGAGTGTTTCCAAACTTTTGGAGGGCAGCAATATATATATATATATAGTACTGTGCAAAAGTCTTAGGCCGCTAGTATTTTCCTCAACATAAAGTGGTTTTAAGTCAGTTATTTCTATTTTTTGCGGTTGCGTGTCAGTTGGAAATAACATATTTTTTGTCATTAATTGTTTAACAACGCAGTGAGATAATTGTAAAAGAACAAACTGAGACCAGAAGAACTGTGGCAACCAGGTAGTGGTAGCTACCTGGAAAGCTACAGTTCTGTTCAAAGTTTTAGACACTCGTGTTAAAATGCTGAAAATTGAAGATGCTTTCAAAAATAATGCCATAAATAGATTTTATTCATCAATTAATTTCTATTAACTTAATCAAATAAATATTAGATATTACAGCTCTTGGTAAAACAGCTTCTGTTTCAAGATACACTTGCCCAGAGTTACCCTTTCAGTCGAATCACTTCAACGTTACATATGGGATCTCGCATGAGAGACTGTAGGCGTTTCTCAATGTCAAGGAAGGATCCTCGGAAGCCAGAATTTCGAGGATGCTACGTCATCGACATCCGTC
>JAUMHP010000031.1:4935177-4986250 GCA_032361065.1 Enteromius trimaculatus | reverse complement strand
CGGGAAGACCGGCTGGTGTCGGCTTGCTGCTGCGCATCTCAAAGGTTCCCCGATGCCAAGGCGAACCTCTCCTCCTTGCCCCTTCAGGGAACGTGGGTTACGTTCGTAACCTAGACGTTATTCAGGTAGCTTTGAAGCATCTTGGAGATTCTTCTGGATTTAGTCTCAGTTTGTTCTGTTACTTCCTGTCATTCCAGACAGACTGGATGATGATCAGATCTTATGTCTTTTTGTCCTTGTGCAGACAATTATCTCACTGCGTTATTACAATTTATGACAAAAATTATGTTTGGAAATGTAAACTGATATTTCCAACTGACATGCTAACCGAAAAAAAAAGAAATAACCAACTTGGTTTTTGTTGGTGAAAATACTAGTGGCTCTAACTAACTCTAGAAATGTTTTGTAACACTATAAATGTCATTATGATGAATTAGTCTTCAGATATAATTTATGTCTGATCTGTAAAGCAGTCTGCACTCATCATCAAATGGCAACCCCATTATAGTTGTGAGACATTACTTAATTACTTTGTGGCAATTAATTTTCTCTCACCGTGTAATAGCTTATTAAGATTTAGAGTGCATTATGGCTATCTTAAGATAGCTTGTTTATAGTTATTTGTGCATGTGTTTCCTAGGAAACCAAGGAAACAGATACACTTTATCGGAATGAATGATGTTACAGTATATTGACTCAATGTTACTGAAACGTGACACTTTATTAGTGCATTGCGAAGCATAAAAATGCCTCTTGTGTTCCTCTATATATAGACATGTATATTTATTATATTTGTTATTATAAAAAGCAAGGATTACACATTCTGTTCAAGGATGCTGCTGCCTGTAACTCTGAGCCTGTGTTTAATTTTCAGCTTGATAAGGTGGAGAAGTTCAAGTACAGCAAAAGCACCAAAGATTGCCTTCATGCTAAATATCATACAGGAACTTGTGCCACTGTTGTTGGTGATCAGGAATGGGGTCATCTACAGGTGGATGCGACCTCCATCTTCCTGCTCTTTCTGGCACAAATGACAGCATCAGGTTAACATTTTTAACACTTCGTTTCTTGACATGCGTGCATAATGCTTTGTGTGAGTGCATTTGAAATGAAGCGTCTGAATATTTTCTTGGGTGAAACAGGGCTGAAAATTGTTTATACCCGCGATGAGGTCGATGTTGTCCAGAATCTGATCTTTTACATTGAATCTGCGTACAAAGTGGCGGTAAGCGCCATTATGGTGTTTTGATACAGAAAGATTTAGAGTGTTTTCCATGAATAATAAGACTGTAAATGATTCTCAGGATTTTGGAATGTGGGAACGAGGAGATAAGACGAATAAAGGTATCCCTGAGTTAAATGCCAGCTCTATTGGAATGGCAAAGGTAAAATATTTACATTTTTAGTAATAAATTGCATAATCAGTTAGGAAGTGGTTTCACATGTCGAGCAAGTGTCAAATAAAGATCTCCATGTGATAAAATAACACAACCTCTTGCTGCATGTTTGTTCAGGCAGCCCTGGAGGCCTTGGATGGACTGAACCTTTTCGGTGCCAAGGGTGGCCCAGAGTCTGTCGTACACTCTTTAGCCGATGACATTCAGCACTGCCAAGTAAGAAACTTGTTTATGTTGCCACACAGCATCGCTTCATGCCTCCTGTAAGTAACAGGAATCATTTTTGAAACTTTTATAATAGTCTATTCTCAGCTCCATGCTGCCAAGGGCATCGACATCCAAAGAGGTAGACGCTGGGGTTCTGTCCATCATCTCTTATCCAGCATTTGCAGTCGAGGACATTTACATTGTTAATATCACCAAAGAAGAAATCATTTCAAAACTTCAGGTGAATACTAGGCTCTTCAGTTGTGCTTACAAATGATTAATCACGTTCAAAATAAAAGTGTTTATTCACATTATATATTCGTGTGCACTGTGTATATTTATTATGTATATGTAAATACACACATACAGTATATGTTTGAATTTTTTTTTTTACATGTATTTATTTTCATATAAGTTATATATAAATATATTTAATATACAAGCATAACATTTTTAAATATTTACATGCATGGTTGTGCATTTATATATTCATAATAAATATACACAGCACACACTCATACTTTGTAAACAAAAACTTTTATTTTGGATGCGATTATTCACAATGAAGCATTTAACAGCCCTAATCTCTTGAGATCAGGAATCAGATTTTTACATATTATCTTCTTCTGTTTTTATAAATGTCTGCATGAAATGTGCATTTTTAATAGAAAACATGAAATGAAGCATGTAATACCGCATTTAAAATTTGCAAACAAAATGAAAAATGTGCCAAAATTGTAACAATATTATCAATAATATTATAAAAGTTCAAGACATTTACATAAAAAAATAAAATAAAGAATTAAAATAAATTAAGTAAAAATAAAGACTATATATAATTTACATTATATATAACGTATGTACATTTTAAATGCCATTTATTAATGACATTATTTTTAATTTACCCCTATACTCTTTCATAGGGCAGATATGGATGCTGTCGCTTTCTTAGAGATGGACATAAAACTCCCAGAGAGGTAAAACCAAGCTTAAACAATTTGTCAAACAAAATACGTCACATTATATGTGTGATATGTGTTCCCACACAACCATTCTTTTCTAAGGACCCTAATCGATTGTACTACGAGTCTTCAGAGCTGAAGCTCTTCGAGAACATTGAGTGTGAATGGCCGCTGTTCTGGACATACCTCATCCTGGATGGCATTTTTATCAACAGTCCAGAACAGGTACAGACACTACAGGCGTTCAATAAATAGCCAACTTTTCTTTAGAAAACACTGCTTTGCTTGTTTCTCCCTTTATTAAGGTTCAGGAGTACAGAGAGGCATTAGACAGCATTCTCATCAGAGGAAACAATGGATTACGATTGTTCCCAGAGCTTTATAGTGTTCCTCCAGATAAGGTACAGTCTGGACACACTTAGTGTTTTAGCTCTTGACACCAAAGCACTGGATTTTGTACCGTTATGATGAATAGTGAGTGATTCTGTGTGGGTTATTCCAAGGGAAAATGGACTTTCACCCTGTGTGTGTCATTTTGACTAGGTTGATGAAGAGTATGTTAATCCTCACACCGTGGAGAGAGTGCCAGTAGGCAAGTGTCCACTGAAATGGGGCCAGTCTCTGTACATATTGGGTAACCTGCTGGCAGAGGTACAGTAAATTCCACAAAAACTGCTCTATATGGTAATGCTGTACTGCAGTGTTTCTCAATCTGTTTCTGGAAGCTGTACCGCACATTATGTCTCTCTTACGTAATACACCTTCATTCTATGTTAGTTCTATGCAATTATTTGAATCAGGGAATGCCATGCAACATTATTTCACCCCATTTATATGTATGCTTATTAATATAACATTCAAGTAGGGTCAGTACTGTATTTTTAAAGAAATCTAATTTTATATTTCTTTATAATGCTATACATAATATATAATAATACTTTCATTCCGTTGAAATGCATTAAATTGCACACGATTATCAGTAAAGATTTTATAATGGTTAAAATAATCCTAAAAAATATTAATATTAAGCAGTGTTTTCGACATTGATGATAATAAGAAATTATTCTTGAGTGTGTCATGTAACACTGAAGACTAAAGCGTAATGACAAATGAAAAATCTGCTTTGCCATTAGAGGAATCATTTACATTTTGGAATGTATTAAAATGGAAAATAGTTATTTTAATTTGTAATAATATTTAATAATATTGTTTTTTACTGATCAAATGCAACCTTGGTGCTTTTGAAAAATAGCACATTTAATACAATAAAATATATTTATTTAAATAATATATTATTAAGTTTTATAGACAGATCATGTAAATATTTACATGTATTATTTATTAATAAATGTGTTTTCCAGTGGTTTTCCAAAGTGTGATTTTTGAAGATAATCATGATTCATGATCATGATTGTTTTTGACTTTATAGGGGTTTTTAGCAGCTGGAGAAATCGATCCTCTTAATAGACGCCTCTCCACTGTTCCCAAGCCTGATGTTGTGGTTCAAGGTAAGACCTGTGTTTGACAGTAGCTTAATCTGGGTTAATCAATTTAGAAACCTGCTTATCGTTGCATGTTACATAAGTATTTCATCTCAGCATATTTACACTGGCTGTTTTCCATTCTTGTGTTTTCAGTGTCTCTCCTGGCAGAAAACGATGAGATTAAACAGCTCCTGCAGAGCCATGGCATTGATGCAGAAACCCTGGAGGACGTTCACCCAATCCGAGTTCAGCCCTCCAGAGTCCTCAGTCACATCTATGCCAGACTAGGTGAGCTCAGGGTAGAAATCAAGGGAAGAAGTGATCTTGATATATATTGCACTTTTTACATAACAGATTAATGATGTAAAATTCTGAGACAAATTCTGCCGTAAAGCATTTTGGAGAAAATGGCATAGTGTCATTTGTACAGTTTTTCATTATGAAATCATTTCAGTTGGTACTGATAGAGATAGGTACTGGGTGATACTGATAGACACGCTCACGGGATGTTGCTGTGCTACATGGCCACAGCTGAGAAGGAAAACAGTATATTGTTACAGTATATTGGAGCTGGGTAGCTCTTAAAGTGACAGCACTCTAAAATTCCTTCTATCTTTCGTTCATGTTAATCAAACAGCAAAAGAGATACAATTGCTCACTGCTCTTGACTAAATCACTTCTTTAACTTTAATAAGAAGCAATATTTTTAATGTACACAGTGAAGAATATGAATATGTGTTTTATTAATTTGATTACTTTATACAGTGCAGCTTTTTAATATTTGAATATCATTTTAATATTTTAATAGCTTTTATGTCAATACCATGAAGCAAAATTATTTTATTTAAATGAAAAATAACATATGCATATGGTATATATATATATATATATATATATATATTTCATAATTGTGAAATAAAATGATAATTTATGCAATTTTTCAAGGGCGCAACCAAAGGCTGGGACTGACTGGACGGCCTTATCGGCGGATTGGTGTGCTGGGAACTTCCAAATTCTACATTATTCGCAACACCATCTTTACTTTCACACCTCAAGTATGTCAATGTGTGAATATAAATTTGATGGCATCTATTTGAATATTTAGTATGTACTCAGTTTCTGATTCTGCTCTGAATGTCCAGTTTGTAGACCATCATGAGTTCTATCTAGCCCTGGACAATCACATGATTGTGGAAATGCTCCGTATCGACCTCTCCTACCTCTGCTCTCGCTGGAGGATGACAGGCCGACCCACAGTAACGTTCCCAATTTCACACGACATGCTCAGTGAGTGTCCTCGACAGCAGCAGCAGCTTTCACGTATCTCAGACTCATTTCGTTTTTATCCTTTGTAGCCGATGATCACAAGCAAATTGATTCTGCTGTTTTGGCAACCTTGAAAAAACTACAGGACGGTTACTTTGGAGGAGCAAGGTAACGTGTTAAAAGCGGTCAGCGCATGTAATATTTGTTCATAACTAAAGCAGCCCAAAATCAAATCAGTTTTACATTTCAAGGGTTAAGACTGGGAAACTTTCTGCTTTTCTTGACACCTCCTGTTGTGCCCATCTTACATTTATGGACGTTGGTGAGTGAACCACCAGCTAGCAGCACGAATAATGAGCTTTTCTCTTGAAAAGTCTAAAACCATAAAGGGATCCAAAAAACCTGAAAATAACTTTCTGTGTAACAAAAAAGAAAGATGTTTTGAAAAATACACTGAAAGTAAGTAAAGATTGTTGCTGCTGACTTTCAAAATATAGAAAATATCTTCTTTTGTGTTCCACACAAGAATGTAATAACCATACAGAACAGCATGAAATTCGTTTTAAAGATTTATTAGTTTTTTCTTATTTTATTGTAAAGTTACCAACAATAATTTTTGTTTAAGTCAGCTTGTAGGGGCTTGTTGTTGCAGTTTTTCCTCTTTCCTGCATGACATTCTGTTTGTTGAAATGTGTGGCCTGCAGTTGACAGTCACTCTGTCAGACAGTTTGTGTAGCAGCATGGGCGGATGGAGGCTTGAGAGGATATTTTGTGATGGAGCAGTAACTGCTGTGACAGTTTTATATATTGACGTGGTGAAATCCTAAAGTGCTTCTCAAAAGTGACAAGAAACGTGCTCAGTCCTTTGATGTTTTTATTTAATTGTGTGTGTATGTGTGTGTGCAGAGGTGGATGACCTGGCTGTGTATCTGGACCAGCTGCTGGCAGTTCCTCAGCAGAGTCCCATTAGTGCTACTAAAGGAGGCCTCAGCCGCTTCAGGGCAGCAGCCAAAAAGACTCGGGAGATGGTTTCCCTGGTGCACAAAGCCAGAGAGCTCAATATACACAGTGAGTTTTCCAGACTGTTAAGAGAACAGTCGCCTATGCAAATGCTCAGAAATAATTCATTTATTTTATCCTCTCCACAGATGTTCACATGTACCTTCCTACTAAACTTTTCCGTTCTCCAGCACCAAACCTTAATTTGCTGGATAATAAAAAGCAGGTAACACAAAATTATAGGCTTTCACTTTGAACATTTCAGCAAGAACTTGAAGAATTATCTGACTGTGTCTGCTTTCCAAATTGCATGTTTGATTTTTTTCAAATCAGGTTCCAGAACTAAACCTTCCACCCATTTCTAAATAAAGAAACAGTTTTAATAAGGTGTAAACATTTCAAGATATACAGTAAGCTTATAGGGATGTTAGGTGATTGCATATTTTATATTGAAGTTTGAATACAGAGAATTGAAGAAAAGTGAAAAGTGCGTAAATATTACCATTAATAATATTATAGAAGATAATTATTTCAAATAAATTGAACTTATGTTTACTAAAAAGAATCCTGGAAAAAAAGTATCACGTAAGCAGCACAGCTGTTATCTATTAAATACCCTTTCTGCCTCTAAATAAAAAATAATTGCTATTTTATATCTAGGAATTGTGACTTTATACATCAGAATTTTTTTCTTAGAATTGTTTATATCTTGGAGTTTTGACTTTTTTCTCGTAATTGGAATTTTTATCATGCAATACTGACTTTTTCATTTGCAGCTGCAAGTTTATATCATGTAATTCTGAGAAAAGTCAAAATTGTGATTTTTAAAACCCCTGAGAAATGTAAACTCACAATTGCAAGTCGCAATTACCTCTTAATAACAGGCTTAATAATAATAATAAGAAGAAGAAGAAATGTTTTCTGAACACCAAATCAACCTGAATACTTTTTGAAGGATCATGTGACAATAAAGACTTTAATTGCTGCTGAAAATTCAGCTTTGCCATCATAGGAAATATTAGAATAGAAAGCATTATTTTACATTGTAATATATTTTTGTAAATATTACATTTCTACTGAATTTTTTTATCAAATAAAGGCAACCTTGGAGCACCTTAGACTTCATTAGAAATATGCACCATTTGATGACATTATCCTTAAAGCTGCTATGGATTTAGATGTACAGTTATTTATCTTTGCCCCTTTTTATATCATCAAATACTATTATTCTTAAAAACACTGTAATGTATATGGAAAAAAAGAATGAGAAAATTTAAATTGCTCTCTGGAACTGTTCAAATGGCTTTATTGCACATCTAGCAAAGAGCTGTAATGACTTTTTTCTCCTGCAAAGGCATCTGAGACACAGGCCCCTCATCCCATGAACCTGCCCAGAGACGTCAACGGTGGGATTGACTATCCAGCTTTAGTGCAGATGCTGAAACAAAGTCAGAACTTGCAGGATCAGGATGATATTCTCTACATCCTATTTAAAGACAAGTCAGTGGCACCGAAACCATTTCATATGTTTGGTTATATATGTGTCCCATATTCAAATGGAATAACAGTGGGATTTCTGTTATAAGGGGACTAGATTGGGACACCAAGCTACATGGGAAAGGTTGGACGGTAAGACGACTACTGAGTGATTTATATGAAAAGGCAGGGAACCTAAAACACTGGGGTCTCATCCGGATGATCTCTGGGATGCTACGCAAGAAAGTAGAAGAGCTGGATGCTGTGAGTAGCAGTTTTCCTGTATCTGCATCTAAAGTTTAATGTGTTTTTTAGACATTTTTTCCATTAACAGGCCTGCTCAGATTTGCTAATTCATCAGAAACATCTAACAGTTGGCCTTCCTCCTGAACCAAGAGAGAAAACTATTTCAGCGTGAGTGTACACACACATTTACATTCATGTTAACCTGTTACTGAGGTTACATACTACAATCTTTTCTCCATATAGCCCGATGCCACCAGATAAGCTGGCTAGGCTGATCGATGAGGCTAGCGAGAACAACCTCACCATCGCCATTCTCACTCAGGTTAGAGCTGCGGGTCAGATCTCAACCTTGCACATTTTAATTCCACTGACACTCTTTTATGCTCCTGGCAGGAGATAATGGTGTTTCTGGCTATGAGTATTCGAACCCAGCCTAAAATCTTCAGTGAAATGTTTCGCCTCCGAATTGGACTGATTCTTCAGGTCATGGTCACAGAGCTCGCCCAGTCCCTCAACTGTTCAGGTATCTCAGTTCCTCCATTAATAAGCATTTGTAACATGCAGTGAACTATTTAGTTTATTCGGTTTTATTAGGACTACGCTTTATTAGAATTAGCTAATGCAATGTGCAATGATATGGGACTAAAATAAGACATTGAAATTATTCACTCATCATTCCAGTCTTAAGACCTGTTCACACCGAGCACGCCAACTATAAAGAGAACGGTAATGCTTTAAATTCTCAAACACGTGATAGAAGGATTGATTCTGTTTGGTTGGTGTTTTTATCGTTTATCAGCTGGAAAACGTTCTGAAAATTATTCCCAATGACATCTTTTCTCTGTCCTTTATTGTTACTGTTGTGGTGTGGATGTTGCTATTCTTTAACATTGAAAACGATTTTTAGTATCTTTATCGTTATCGTGCTAATTGTGAACAGGCCTTTAACGCAATTCTTCGGAAATCATACTAATATTCATTCAAATGTTTCTTATTGTTATCGATGTTGAAAACAGTTGTGCTGCTTAAAATGGTGATCATTTTGTCAGGAGTTTTTGATAAAGGAACAGCATTTATTTAAAAATCCTTAGAAATGTCACTATTGGTTAATTTAATGCATCCTTGCTGATTCTAGTGTAGCAATTAAAATCAACTGTAATAACATGCAGTTAAATAATTAAGTTTTTAAAACCAATTTGATATTATTTTAGTACTCTGATTAAAAGCACAAGAGGTTTATGTCTTCTTTTTTTAGGTGAGGAGGCTACAGAGAGTTTGATGAATATGAGCCCATCTGAGATGAAAAACCTCCTGGTTCACATTCTCAGTGGCAAAGAGTTTGGCATTCAAAAAAGCGGTAAATATATTCCTGCGCTGCCAGCATTATACTCAACCATTAGATAGGTGAATTTGTATATTTATCAGTTGTATTTTTGCACCAGTGCGCTCAACAGGAAATGTGGTCAGCTCTGCTGTCAATGTCCAAGACATGAGCAAATCTAGCTCCACCAAATCTGAAGTGAAAGTTGCAAGTAAACAGGGTGGTGATATCAAACTGGTGAGAAAGTGCTTGGGTTTAGGACAGTTGTGTCTCAATACAATGGCAGTAGTTAAAGACCAGACACCTTTTCTGTGTCCTTTAGGCTGTGTCTATTCATTTGCTGGATATTGGAAATATTGAATCAGGGGTAAGTGAACCAGAGGCAAACAAACCTTAACTTCTCTTCCAAGCTTGAGCTTTTTCTCTGTTGGTGTAATTAATCCGATTGTTTTCTAGAGATACAGACTTCCATCCATTGAGTCATTTCAGGGATCATTGGGAGCCACGTTGGTGCGTGACAGCAAACATGGCCAGTGGCTTCGGCGCAGGCGTCTCGATGGAGCTCTTAACAGAGTCCCCATTGGTTTCTATCAGAATGTCTGGAAGATTCTGCAAAAGGTGAGTGGTATGCTGTAGAGCGACTGGGTTATTCAACAAAGTTATGCTTTCCTCCCTTTCTTGCTATTTAGTGTCACGGGTTGTCCATCGAGGGCTTTGTGCTTCCATCCTCAACCACAAGAGAGGTAAGAAACCTTAAGAGATCAAGTTTTAAATACACAGAATGATAATAAAATGGCATCATTTTCAGATGACTCCAGGGGAAATAAAGTTCGCCGTGCATGTGGAAACAGTCCTGAACCGCGTTCCTCAGCCTGAATACCGCCAGCTGTTGGTGGAAGCCATCCTGGTGCTGACCATGTTGGCTGAAGTGGATGTCCAGACTGTGGGTGGTGTCATTCAAGTGGAGAGGATTGTGCAAATGGCCAGTGACATGTTCTACAATGATCAGGTGAGCTTCTTAATAGATTTTATACTTCTTATTTAAAATATCTTTCTATTCTATATATATATATACACAGATTTTCATCCAATAAAATAATCTCTAGAATAAGATTCCACTCACATGCAACTGACTAGCAGTGGCAAAGGAAACCGCATCTGTCATGGAGTCAGTAGCACTAATAATTCTGTTTCTGCAGAAAGCGCTGGGAGCGGATGAGAGTCTTCTTGAGAGAGATCACATGACTGGCATCTGCAGGCTGATGTACGACAGTGCCCCCAGTGGCCGTTTCGGCAGCATGACCTACCTTTCTAAAGCAGTGGCTAGCTATGTTGAAGACTTTCTTCCCAGTGGAGCTTGTGCTGTTCAGTGAAGCTCCATACTTAAAATGACATTATAAATGTAGTGTAGACAGTTTTAATGATCTTTGTAGATATGTGTGAAAAAGAAAAAGTGGAAAAAATAATTGTTGTCTGAAGTAATTGCAAACAAGGCAAGTTAGATGGAAAGTCTGTAACTTTTCCCCAATAGCTTCACCAAAAAATCTGTTCTCCACAGAGCGGTCAGTTGTTTAGCGTTAGCGAATTAGCCAAGAAGCATCATTCTCAACTGTTAGCTATTCAAAAGTAGCTGTGCTTTTTGATGGTTTTAAACAATGGAGCAGGATATGCTATTTGTTTAATAGTTGTTTCTGGGGTCTGCCTTACAAAAATACATTATTCTTGCAGCACCCTGTACTCTCATTTACTATTCCCTACATTACTCCACTAATAAAGTCTACTGATCAATAAACTGAGCAGCACATATTAATTCAGAGTGATGTTAACAGTGTGGCACTATTCGTTAGCAGCTAGCTGTTGAGTGTACATCGGTTGTACATTCAGTATTAATGTGCATTATAGAATTGAATAAGTGTACATGATAATGTCCCCTACTACCACTACAGCACTTCGACCTCGGCGCAGTAACATCATCACTCCTAGGTTGTACTGACCGGGAGTTTTAGGAGTGATTATATTACTGCGCTTGAAGTGCTACACAGTGCTCTTCCACCATACATTAGTTATGTTTTTTATCTGCTTAAAAATTTGCCATGTTTTATTTTGTCGCAATGCTTACTCGTGTAACTTAAACAGGGAAAATATGGAAGTGTTTGGTGGTTTCTAAATTCATCTGTTTGGACGTTAACAGTGGCGCCGCACACTATAGCATTAAGTGCAAACACTGAGATGGGAGAGATTTCTCAACCCGTCTAAGTTGAGGGAAGAACATAGTGGAATATGGAAAAACGGTGGTGTTTTCTTTTAATAGTGCATTATATAAGGGTATAGAGGGCGTTTCCAGACACAGCCATTCTCAGTGTGTCTGTATCTGCTGTGCACTTTTCATCAGATATGTAATAAATTGCATCATTTCCATACAGAAACATACTGCTGTATTTTACTTTAATCCAAACAGCCATACCTTACCATACCTGAATGAGGCATTACAAGTCATGTAGAAACAAATCGAACTTTTAAGGTGAAATCCAAAATGTTTGGGGACGAGACAAATGTACGAAAAGTGACCTGTACACATTTCTCCAAGACTCAAGAAATTGAGATGCCAGCCGCTGTGGCACAATCAACATTGACAGTGGTTGATTCGAAACACTATTCAGGCAATGTGCATACAAAACCGTGGCTTGGTTTAGACATTATAAACATTGATTCAAGTGTGCACAATTACAACAATCACTTTTCCAAACGGGAGGGGACGGGGGAGGGGCTTGACATCATGACAACGTTTCATTCCACTGCAATTCACTGTACACTGTCATTCCGTTTGCATCAGCCAGTGACATCATCAAAGAGGGCTGCCTAAAAACACTAGATTTTGACACTTAAAAATTAAAGGTAACATGTAAAATGACGGAGGACTGTTATGTCGCTGGATGGCGGGGGAATGTTACAAACACACGGGCTAAAGGGGGAAATGCCACATGAACATCTTCAGTCTCTTTGAGCCAGTTGAACCGTTTCTCATGTCTGCCTTGCCATTTTTGGTTTTGGATTGGTTGATGTTTTTCCTCGGGCGTATGTGTCAGTTCATCATGCTCCTCAGTGCTACATGAAGTGCATCTGGAAAAAAGCAATTGTTTTAGCACAGGTTACAAGCACAGGTACGTACTGAAGAACAGCCGTTAATATAATCTTAGCGACACTCGTAAGCGAGTATACCTGAGCTCCAGGGATTGGGGTGAAAGGATTGGTGGTGCGCAAGATGGGCTGGTTATATATCACAGGCTGGGGAGCCATTAAGGGCATTGACCCCATCTGGCCCACAGGAGGAGGAATCTACAGAACAATTAAATGTTCAGCATTAGCGTTCTTAACTCCTGTTAAGAAGTTCTTGAAGGGTTAGTTCACCCAGAAATGAAAATTAGCCCATGTTTTACTCACCCTCAAGGCATTCTAGGTGTGTATGACTTTCTTTTCTCAGGCGAATCTAATCAAAGTTATATTAAAAATGATCTAAGCTTGTCTGGACTGATAGCCTGGAGGTTGGTGTGCCGACATATAACACAACTGTGCTCACGGCGACCCGAGTGCGATTCCCGTAAGCTTTATAACGGGAGTGAACAGTTGTTGGTTTTCTACAGTCCAAAAGATGTAATATCCATATTTAAAATGTTAAAAACTGTTGTACAAGCAATCGTTTGTTTTTGGCAGATGACATATATCAGCTTATATAGAAATTCTTCTTTACAAATCCTTGTTTTGTTCTTCTACTTTGTGATTTTTAATTTATTTTTTACTCTTTCCTCTGCACTCCTGCATACAGCACTTCTCACAGGTGCGTGTGCGACGCATACGTCCTACGCAATCCGCAGGAAGGGTTTTGATTCACCTTCTGGAGCTGTGCAAGGCATGTTTTAAAATCGATGGATGCGTTATTTCACTACTTTTGGATAGTTTACAAAACCCACCTACTTCAATTCAACAGCTTGGAAGAGCAAGGATCATTTTTAATATAACTCTGATTGGATTCGTCTGAAAGAAGAAAGTTATATAGACCCAAGATGTTTCGAGGTTGAGTAAAACATAGGCTAATTTTCATTTTTGGGTGAACTAACCCTTTAAGATGTTTTTAAGAGTCGGAAAGGTAATATTCTATATTTTTTAAAAGCATAAATAAATAACATTAACAAATAAAGATGATCGATTGATTGATTGATTTTTTTTTAATGTTTCTATTTATTTACGAAGGTTCTCTAAATTAAATGTTTGTATATTCTATTGTAATTGTTCAATACAATGGTATTTTGTACATGCAACCTAGATTTACAGTGAACACATTTGAACACGTTTACTTTTAATACAGACATGTTTTCTCACTGACACACCTAACTCTTTAAGAATATCCAAAGTTTCCGACTATTAATTCCGACTTTGTGAGGACATTTGTGTGTGTTCAACAAGTAAATCTGTTCTTTCCAACATTACTATATGTGCCATACTTAATGATTCAGGTTCAGTCACAAAGGTCCATTGGCTGGCCTATGACGTCACACTTGTGAACAGTAATGTATAAGACACTTATATATATATCTATACCATGAATATTATTAAGACGTCAAATTGATCATTTTGACAGGATAAAAAGCACCTACCATCCCATACACAGGCACTTGGGGGGTTGTCATTGGAAATGCAACCGGAGCTGGTGCCTGAGAAAAACAAATATTGAAAAAGTAAGAAGTATATAGAAATAATTGTAACTATTTTATTTTGGTAGTTCTTTGAATTTAGCTGATTCATGTTTATGTACAAGTAGGACTTACATAGCCAGTATAAATCATTCCATTCTGTATCATTCCAAAAACATGCAGAAGAGAGAAAGACAAAGACATTACTGACAATCACACAAATCAACTTCTTTTGTGTTCTGTGAAGTGCACAGGCCAATTTGCTCGGATTTTAAATGGCAGACATACTGTATTCAAACATATTGAACCGAAGAAGCAGATTGAAATTTCCTAACGGGAGCATGCCTTGAGGAAAGACTCAATTTCCATACCATCTGTGGCATCGGTATGGGAGCAGGGGCCAGGTGTGTGTGGCTCCAGGGTGCCGTGCCATTCATGGCTTTAGACTGCCAGTGGGAACCTCCAGATTTCTTCTCCAAATGAGTCCACTGAACTTCTGGCCTGAAAAGAAAGGATTCTTACGTCAGACTGTTACAGATGTATGTCATGTAGCAATGAAGGTTGTTTATGTTTCAAATAATTAGCTTTACATGCTAAAATCCTTACTTTTTAGCTGGGGGTCCTCCAAAATGTAAATCTATGACAAATGAAACATTTACATTAACATTACAGGTATTACAGTCTGTAGCGTGATGTTAAATTGCCATAGAAACAATATAAATGAGATGGTTATAAAAGACTCACTGCCCACAAGATTGGCCAAGGACGAGTCCAGATCATTAGTAAGTAATTTTCCTCCATTATAGAGCTGTGTGCCTTGACTTTGGACCTGCGAGGAGAGGGTGGGCTTCAAAAGAGCTCCTATGTGAAAATCTGGAAAACAAAAAGAGGAGGAAACGAGTCAGGTATTTTTACTCCCAGCTCAATATGCAGAGACAAACATAAAGGGTTGCATATCAATTTATCGCTTTAGTCGAAGTCACATTTTAATTTGATTGAATGCAATACAGGGTGGTTTTGCAGACTCACTCAAACTGGCAACTACAGCTGGAGTCACTACACCTGGTCATGCTGTATGGTTTTGATTCACTAAAAGAGTTTTGGCTCGTGAATTTGACTACACTGGTTGTGCTGTATGTTTTCTTTAAAAATAACTTTTCATAAAAGTAATTTGTTTAAATCAGACTACACTGTTCACACTGTATGGTTTTGATTTAATAAAAATAGCCTGTTCATAAGAGTCATTTATTCATGAATCGGACTACACTGGTCAAGCTGTATCATTTTGATTCAATAAAAATAACTTTCAGAAGAGTTACTTTTGTGAATCAGACTACAGTGGTCATGCTGTGCGTTTTTTATTTACTCAAAATAACCGGTTCTTGAGAGTTGTTTGCGTGTGAATCCAACTAGACTAGTAATGGTATATGCTTTTGATTTTTTAAACATAACTGGTTCATAAGAGTAATTTTTCCTGAAATAGACTACACTGATTGTGCTGCATGTTTCTGATTTACTAAAAATAGTCATTCCTTCATAAGTCAAGCTACACTGATCAAGTTGTTTTTCATTTACTAAATTACAAACTGGTTCATAAAAGCACTGGTGTGTTTTTTGAATACGAGTCATCTGTTCGTCTGACCAATGGCAGATAGAGGGAAACCTATTCGAAAAAGATGCTTTTTGCATTCGCTCGAAAGCAACACTTTCCATTTAAAAGCCAAACATATCATAAAAACATGCAAAACACTCACACGATTGAGCAGAGAATGTGCCATGTAACAAAGAAATGAAGAAAAAGCAAAATTAACATAGTATTAAAGAAAATGCATCAACATTCCGAAAATAGAAAACGAGACAGCTTTGTGCCAGTTCAATTACCTCCCCAGCTGTTACTGGCTGGTAGGGTGGTTGTCTGAGCAGGGGTGCTGGAATTGTGTTGGAGATCAAAATGGTCATTGGTGAAGTTGTGCACTCTGTTTGGGATAATCAGGAAAACACAATTATATCATGTAATGGAAACACAAGCACTTCTGCATCTTTGGTCTCACTTGTCATTGGATAAATGTGTTTGCTAAGTGAATAAATGAAAATATAGTAATACAGAGTAATGTTATTTCATAGTGCTACTACACTAGCAACACTCCAAAAAACCAGGCCTCATGTACCCGTTTGTGATGGCTAGATCAGGTGGACTGGACAGAAGCTCGGTGGCACCGCTGCTGGTGCAGCTACTGTTGGCACTGCCCACAGACTGGCCACTGGGGGATATTGTTGGGGTCTGCATGCCAATGTCTTTGAGCTGAACAGCCTGCAGAACAGAAATAACAGCAAAACTCGATGACACTGATGGCGAAAATTTTAGAGAACACGTAATTGTCTGGGTAAAAATATGCACAAGGGAAGGACTTTGCATGCTGTTGTGAAGTCGGCACTCGTTAGCAATTTGGTGAAAATATGAAGCCATAAATGAATTTGATTTCCTACCTTTGTAGGCTGTAGTCTGTCACCCTCCACCTCCCTATGAAGGCAAAAACAGAAAGATTTACTGGAACGTCTGATAGCAGCAAATCAATTGCGCTATTTAGACGAGATTTAGCGTGGACATTTTGAGGATCTGTGAAACCTTACTGTGTGAACTAGAATCACCATGACAACATGATTATGAGCTGAACTGTAGTGACCATTCAAACTGGCACCTCATTTTGGGCCAAGTGGATTTTGAATGCAACCTTGAAAAAAAGTATTTGTTACTTCGACAAAGCTGCATGGAAATACCGAGTAGTGTCTTAAATGCAGTGGCAGAAGTGATGAAATCTTTGATTTCAATTTATTTTTACATTTTGTTTGTTTCTTTCTTGTGGAAAGTCTACAATGTCTAAACGGCTTAGCTAACTGGAGATTTAGTCAGTATTTTTTATTGACTTATTTACTTTTTTTTTTGTGATTAATAAAATACAAATATAATAAATATGTATTCATATTTTTAAATAATATTTAAATATATAATATTAATAATATAATTATATTATCAAAAATATTATTTATTTTTAAAAATGTCATGTGACAAGAAAATCATATAATAGAAATAAGATATTTTTGTATGTTTTTAAAACTATATTTTAGATATTTTTAGATATTTATAAAAAGCTAGTTTGGTTCAAGTCAAATTGAGTACCCCAATATATATATATATATATATATATATATATATAAAATAGATAAAATAAAATTAATTTAAATGAAAAAGATTTAGATGCCTAAAATTAAGATGAACAGGAGTATTTTCTAAATTTTTACATTTAAATATTAAAAGTGGTTGTTCTCAACTAGTTACATTAAATAATTTCAAATAATGTTGAAAAGGGAAAATGGTTGAATTGAATTGTTAAATCAAAATGATGGTTGAAAGCATTATAATTTAATGTGTGAAATCATTATGAATACAAGGAGTACAATTCCAAGAACTTGGCAGATGTTTAAAAACTCGATTATCATTATTTTTTGTCCTGTTCATCAGGTTTGACATTTGTCTTTGACCTGCTTCCAAAATTCTGGTGTAATTTCATGTACCTGCTGACAGTAGAGGCCTCTTTAATTTTCTTGCCCTCCAAAGAAGCCAGATGTTGTTCCAGAGCTTCTAAGAGACTGCTGGGAGCCTGGTGGTGAGGTCGAGAAGGGATGAGGCAACACAGGTTTTAGGCAACACCACAAAATGGTTAAAAGCAGCAGCAGCAAGTGATCAGAACACACACACACACCCAAACACACAAACATTCGCACTTCTATCTATGAATCATCAAATAAGATATTGATTTAGAAACTATATATATTTTTGTATTCAATCATTTTTATTCTTTCTCTCACACACTCATACCTTCACACACACAACGGCTGCGTAACTAAGAGAACCTAACAGTGGTTATGAGACTCTGAAAACAAAGGGGGAACACAACAAAAGTAATTCAAGTGGAAAGGACTTAAGCTTAAAAGCTACACATGCAAAACAATATCTGTTTCCCATGCAAGTTCTCCGACAGGCCGTTTAAGACCTGGAGGTCAACTGAGATCACTCGAGAAGAATTAAAACCATGAAAAACAGAAAGCAGACTGACCTACAAGGGGGGTTTTCTAATCATGCACAGGATATAAACGCACATACTGCACAGGTATCAAAAGCCACAGCAGAAACCTGCTAATCTTTGGATTCCACTTGGATTTCTTGGAAATAAATCAGGAGTAAAATTGTAGCCGTGCTGCTTTTCGGCCTGATTGTAATGTCTGCATCGCCATTTTGATAGATTCCCAAAACACTTGGAAGCCAAAGCAGGTTAACCAAAGAAAGGCAAACATTGAGTGAGCCCACGCTGCCGGTATTTTATGCATGTGTTGCACTTTGGTCCAAAAGGAGCAACGTCAATTGAATCGAAATGCCGGCCGAAAGGATTCGGCAAACGGGCATGTGTGTCCGCTCTTATCCAACGTTTGCCTTTGGGCCACGAGCTGTGTCCGGTGTGCATGCCAATTCAGAGGAGGAAATTTCATGAATAACAAAAGAGCAGATTTCTCAGACGTGTAATTTCAAGGAAGACAACAGAGGGAGCATTCTACTGAGAAATCTGAAACGTATGCAACGAAACAACACACTATTAAAGGAGAGATAAACAAGGAAGAGAAGTTAAGACAAGGGTACTACAGGAGCAGGAGTATACAAAAGGCCGTGATGAATATCTAGCTTACAGACAAGAAAAGGCACTTAAATAGGACTCATGAAATAAGCCTAATCAATGATGCTAATGATAGAGTACTTGAGAATAGAACGCAGGCCTTCTGAATACTGCTTCAGCTTAAGAAAACAAGGCACTCCTTCCAATAAAAGGTTTTGTTGACATGGTTGAAGTACCACTCTGTAGTGTGCCAGCCCAACACCTTCAGGAGTCCCTGTCCAATGTAAATGAAAATGTCAAATATGCCAAATGGTGGCAAACTGAAGGGGGACGTCAATGCCCGGCACCCTGGCAGAATTGTCGAAAGACGCTGGAAAAGCAGGTCTATATTCGGCAGTGCCGCTGACTATAAAACTTCACGAGGTGCCAGGCAGAATTTAGTCCCCAGCTCCAGTTTTAAGGCATTCTTTTAGTTTAGTGCACATTCACTGTTCTTCCCAAGAAGCTATCCAAGCAGAATACCCTACCAGTACAGAGATATATGGCAAAGGTGAGTGCGTACAGGTTAGAAGAGCTCTTTATTTAGCGAAGCTGTGCCTACAACGTCAGACTGGCCACGTACAGCATGGCAGAGATCGTCGCACAAGCACCATTTAGCCATATATCAATCCGTGTAAAGCCGCCTTTTCACAGTCTCCGACAAACGACCGACCAGAAGTCGCTCCTTTGCAATTTCGCAATTTGCGGACTGGATTTGTGGACCGGGCTTCGGTTGAGTTTATATATTTCAGCCGCTGTGAGAGCATGTGACAGATGTTGCGCATTCCAATCTATAAACTATGAGTGCAACGTTATTTTTTTGTTGTTAAAACTTTAATCTTAAGTAAACACTTAACACAGAATTGCTCATATCTTAAAAAAAAAAAAAATCAATGAATTTGTTATTCTTAGTGAGTACGCGGAGGGTAAATGCGATCGTCCGACAGTCGTACGCGAGTGTCAAAGACGGCGAAGACGCGGCTTTCGAATTACAAGCAGTCAAATTTCTCATGGGTATATGCCAGTAAGAAATAGTGGCTCGAGGGGCAAGCACTAAGCTTTAATGAGACCTTAATTGACTTTTCATTGCTAATCAAATATGGTTATAATCAAGGCAATGGCTATCAGAGATAGCACCTGTAAAAATTCACATAGACTAGCTTTGGTACCCATTTACCTCTGGCGACAACAGAAAATGCAAAACAGCACATCTGATTCCTTGGGAGTGCGCGGGTATGGAGTAAGTTTCTTGAGGCCCCTATCCTAAAAGTCTGATAGATGAGGGGGAAATCAAAAGAAATCAGGGCTGGGGATGATGGTCTATGGGGTGAGACGTGAATGAGAGATCAGGGTGAAGCCACATGAGAGAAACTGAGATGAAATGCACCACTAACCTGTGAGAGATCTGGGATGTCAACCTGATCAATTCCAACTTGCTGTGACACAAAAGAAAAGGAAGGGAGGGAGAACGGAAAACAAAACGTGAAACCAAACGGTAAAAAGAGAAAAAACCGAGGCACGTGGAGAAGGGAGAAAGAAGAATTAAGAAAAAGAGCCATTACTCCATGCAGTGTATGAAAACCAAAAACGAAAGCATGGACGACTGAATGGATGGACACACACAGACATTGAGGTTCTGGAGGTGGCGGAGATGGTGAGTGAGAAGACACTTGTAGGTCAATGGTGAGATATTTACATGACTAGGTGAGAAACATCCAAAAGAAACACACAACTAATGTTGACTTTGGAAAAAAGACAAGAAAAACAAATGGCATACACACATTGTTATACAAAGAAAGAAATGTGCTCTTAAAGTCAACTTTAGTCAGTTTTTGGATAGCACTTCACCCTTTTCCTGAAGTCATATTATTCAGCCAGAAAGCAAAAAAGAAAAGGAGTACAACCAAAGAGAGAAGAGAAGAAACCAAACAAAAAACTCAAGAAGGATGTGCTTAGCATTTTTCCCCAATATATGCCTCCATACACATCAAAATAATGGGCTTTACAGACAAAAGTAAACAGCTAAATTCCAACCATCGCACTGGCACAGTTGTCAAAGATATCATGTCCTTTATCAAGGTGCCCGGTGTTCATTCATCTAAGCAGAATCAAAGCTTTATCTTTGCAGCGAATCTTATCTTGTCATTAAAGCAATTATTCATCCAATAGATCCAAATTGACAACTGTGCCTGCATCCAAACGGCAAAACAAAGGTTCAACTCATCGTTTGCACATTAAAGGACTGTCGTTGCAGTCGTGTCATAGCTCTGGTCTTGCTGTTGTTGAGAGGGACAGATAGATAGAGAGACTTTCTGCTAAGGCATGCAGTGCAGGCACCAGAACAGGCAGCATGAGGGGGGGGGACCTCTGATACAGGTTCTTGGACCAAAAGGCAAGAGGGACACTTAGCAAAAAAGGGCCTGAATAAGATGAGCCCAACCATCCCATGCATGGATTATATCTGAAGACGTTTTACCTCTGCCACCTTGAGAAACTCTGAGAGCTTGGTCATCCTGATAAGAAACCTCTTGTATATTTCCAGCGCCTCTTTGCATTGATTCTTCTTCATATTAAAATATTTCTCTTTGAAGTGAAGAAAAAAGTCTGTTAAGCCAGTTAACATTTCTCTTTGAAGTACAAAAGATATTTTTGAGATATATCATATGTCACCAACAACTTTCTCGCCGCACATTGATATGTGCACACAAACTACTGAAATTACACGGATCTTTGCTTCGAGGTGAATGCATTACCTAGCAGATTAATGACACCCTCGTTGTAAGCAGCAAAGATGCGGATAGAGTCCTTGAAGAGCAGCGTGAAGGCACAATTGATCACCCCATTGGTCAGTTCATTAGAGCTGGCCTACAGGGAAGCACAAATGCAATCAAAACATTTAAATACCTGCTTGCTGTATTTCTGCATTCCTACTAGGCATCTATAAATCATCAAGCAATATCAAGCTCCCAAACTTGCATCTGATGTGCGATAGAGATTGTACCTCAATAACAGCATGGTTTAACTATGTTTTCAAGAAGATTTTTCAGGTAGAGGAAGACAAAAAGTAGTGTTTTACATTTTAGAATTTACATTATTTTAATTTTCTTAATCCAAAACAACATCGCTATTATATCCTTAATGTCCATATGAAATATGTAATTCCTATATCATGTAACATTTTATATTTTGCTGTAGTGTTATAAATATAAAACCATAAATATACATGTATTATCTTAACTACATATTTACAAAAAAATCATATCTATTGTAATTGTTAAGAATGTTGTGTGCACATAAATTCATATAAAAGTTTAATAAAGTGATTTTAGAGTTTTTAATCTAGGTGAACTGGCTATAGCTTTAAAAAGAACGTCAGGTGGTGCAACTGTGATTTATCTTAAAATTAATTCATTTCTTTAACATGCATGCATTTTTTATAAGTTCTCATTAATACAAGTTTTTAAAAACAAACTATTTACAGTTTTGTTTAGTTTTTTGGAAATATGTCATAATTTTGTTCTAAAATTAAAGATTATATAAATAATAAAATAATTATTTACAAAAGCTCAAAAATTTGAATACTTTGTTTCTAAACAATTAATTATGAAGAACTTTTTTTTAATGAAAAAAACGTTATGCATGTTAAGGAAATTAATTTTAAATTATGGTTGCAACACCTGAAATGTTTTTATTAATCTAGATGAAAAAACACTAAATTTAAAATTCTAATATGAATTTTAAACATTAATAATGTTTAAACACTCGCAATAGATATTATTTTTGCATTTGTTGAAAATACTTATATGTCACTGATATATATATATATATATAGAAATGTGTGTGTGTGTGTGGTATATTATACATATACCATTAATCATAATATCATTTATCATACTATAAAAAGCTATTTAAAAGTAAATTTTATTTACTTAGTTGTGCTGTTTACTTGTGCTATATAGACCAATTATTGGAGCAGATGTCAGTTATGTGACTTGCAGCTGCGAGCACTATGTGGTGGCAGAAAACATAGTGGTAACAAGTAAATAACTCAAGTAAATAACTATTGTTGTGCCTTTGCATGTCAGAATTGAAATGCAAATCATTTTTATAGAATACTCTCATCAAAGATTCCATTGAAACTGAACCCTGATTGAAACCTGCTATGATTACCCAACTTTAAAATCATAAATTTGATTCAAATAATAGGTATATATATTGAATATAATATTCACAGTTAAAAGGGGACATATTTTATTTATAGTTGCAGTGTGAAATACTGTTTAAACCTATAACATTTCACATAACATTTACCTATTTTATCTCACATTTCTGACTTTTATTTATCAAAAATGCAAGTTTATATCTCCTAGTTCATACTTTATAACTCCATTTAACTCAACAGCTGCGAGTTTGTCAGTTCTGAAGAAAAAAGCCAGAAGTGTGGCATATAAACTCTGAGCAGAGGGGAAAAGAGAAAATGTTTTTTCTTATCAGTATTGTGACATATAATCTCGGATTTGCAAGAATAAAGTCAGAATTTAGAAATATTAAATCAAAATTATTATTTTATTCCATGGCTTCCATAGACTGCTACTATAAAACGGACATTCCTACCACCAGATATGCGCCGCCCACAAAAACACTGAAATTGGTGTATACTTTGTCAACATTCCCTGCTATTAGATGCACGTGTTAAAAAACGCACAATATTTACCACTAAACATTACAGTCTGTGAAATGCAGTTCTGCTTAACCCTGCCAAATGGAAGAGCAGATGTGAAACAATTCTACCAATAAGATCATTCATTTAATTGGTTTTATTCACACAAACCTTTGGCTTAGGAATCTGCAATAATTTACATCCTGTACCTCAAAGTCCAGAAGGGCGTCCAGCTGATTCTGAATGATAGGTAGAGTCTTCATCAGCTTTTCGATGCTCATACTGCGCATCACTCCATCCATCCTGCGCAGAACATATTAACGGTGTGAGGGTACACATAGTTGAAACTGACAGGTGTGACCACAACTGTACACCTTCAAAGGCTGCCGTTCTTTCTGCAGTAATGCTGCCATTTGTCTTATTTGGCTCATTAAGGAATATTTCCCCAGAGCAGACGCCTCACCCTCTCTTCATCTTGGTGAAATCAGCTGCAACGAGTCTGTAGGACAGAGCCCTCTCAGTCAGATACCTGCTGTAACGTCTAATGTAGATGGACATATCATAACCTAGAAGAGACGTTCAATGATACAGTGCTTTAGGCCACTTAAACTTCACATGCAGGATAAATGTGATGAGTAGGTTTACAAACACAATTATTATGAAGTATTATTAACCATAAAGCATACCTTGTAATGCGCCTTTATCTACGAAATTATTCAAGTTAAAGAGTGTGCTTCTTGATGCAAGGTACTGGATAAACCTCTGGATGACAAAAAGCAAGTGCAGGGTTATCGATAGAGCCAACTGAGACGAATAACAACAATATAGTGACTGAAAAACATAAAAACAAGAAATGCTATTCTTCACAGCTACGTGAACGATTTAATACTTTAAAAATCTGACCGAATGGTCTTGGCAAGTACTTTTACGTTGATTTTGTGACACGCTACATTTCATCGAGATACTGACAAGAACGAGAAGAATTCAAGCAGCGACTCTTACCTCATTGCCGTACATCATGAGGTGGTGTGTAGTAATGAGAGCTTTGAAGACCACCACCCAGCTTTGATTTGCTGTCCTTTCAAACAATGTGTCAGCCAAGTGAGGTATATTCACGTTCAGCTCATTGGTGCAGTGCATTAGATCTGTGGACGGTGAGCAAAACAGACCAGAAACAATGACTGGACATGATCCAGGACGATTGTATTGTGGTTTGAAAAGTCTGTGGACCTACTTATTAGTTGAGAAATAAATACTTCAACAAGGATTGCATTAAAGGGATAGTTCAACCAAAAATGGAAAAAAAAAAATTCTACTGCTACTTTATTCTACTGCTGAACACAAATAAAATGATATTTTCCAGAATGCAGGCAAACAGTTTATAGTAGCCACTGACTTCCAATTATGGGGGAAAATACATCAACTGTTCGTTTATTAACATTCATGAGAATATCTCATGTGTTCAACAGAAAAAAAAGAAACACATACACTACCGTTCAATAATTTGGGGTCAGTAAGATAATGAATGGTTTTTAAAGATGTTTCTTCTGCTCATCAAGGCTGCATTTATCAGATCCAGAAAAAACTGTATTATTTCATTTCAGTGTTTTCTGTGTGAATATATATTTAACATGTAATTTATTTCTGTGATACAAAGCATCATTACTCCAGTCTTCAGTGTCACATGAATTTCCTTTCAGAAATCATTCTAATATGCTGATTTATTATCATGTCAATGTTGGAAACAGTTGTGCAGCCAAATATATTTTTTGGAACCTGTGATTCTTTCTTCTTTTTTCCCCCTCAGGACTCTTTGATGAATAACAAGTAAAAAACAACATAGTTTTTTATCAAACATAAAACATTTCTAAAATGTACTCTATGTAAATGTAAATCTATGCTAAGACTTTTTTGTTCATTTAATAGATCCTTTGTTAATAAAAGTATTAATTTCTTTCAAAGAAGAAAGAATACAAATGCACTGATCCCAAACTTTTGAACAGTAGTGAAACAGTAAACTACCGTAACAGTAGTTTTGAACATTATTATCCATTTTAAATAAATGCTTCTCTTTTTAATATTGTAATCATCAAAAAATCCTAAAAAAAACTATTAATCAGCTCAACTGTTTCTAACACTGATGATAAACAATCAGCATATTAGAATGATGTCTGAAAGGATCGTGTGACGCTGAAGACTGGAGTAATGATGCTTTGTATCACAGGAATAAATTACATTTTTAAATATATTCACAGAAAACAGTTAATTTAAATTGACAATATTACAGTTTTTTCTGGATTTTTAATCTAATAAGATTTGATGAGCATAGGAAGCATCTTTAAAAACCATTAAATATCTTACTGACCCCAAATATTTGAACGGTAGTGTACATGTTTAGAACCATTAACTGAGAAAAGGCTGGGGGGTGAATAGCCTGCACAAAGCCCAGACCTGAACACCTTTCGAATGAATCAGAAAGCTGACTACGAGCCAGAGACGCGCTTCTGTGTGAATAGGAATGCATCCCAGCATCCAACCCCTAGGAAAGCCTTCCCAGGAGAATGGGAGCGGTTAGAAAGGACTAACAGAGGATGGCGATGGTTTTGAAATCAAATGTCCAATATTTAGGTTGTTTTGTTCAGGTGTCTACATTCTTTCAGTTGCATAGCTGGTATAAAACGGCATAGTTCATCTAGATGTGGTACAAATCATTCTAATAACAATATTTATCTCTTGTCTACTTCAGTGGTTCATAATTACAGAAGGTAAAATGCCAGAATTGTGGTGTTTGACTAATAGGACGATTCATGCTGACGTTGGTCTGCTATCTAACATGACATTGCTTGAATAGCGGTTACTCAAAAGTTACACTTGATTTCTTTCTAATTAACTGATAATAGAACTTGTGTCAGTGAATGCTAGCACATATTCAGAGAACACCTGCTACCTTTATTACTTTGAATGAGCCTGGCAGTTTATTAGATCTGCAGGCTGCTTTCTTTATGTCCCCCACAGGACATCTGCTCTGCACTCATTAACTGACAGCTTAATTGATAACCCGCTTCATTAATCAGCTACGCTTAGTTATTACTAGTGAATTGAAGAAAAACTCATTTTGACATGTAAAGGAAGGTGCACCTTCAAGTCTTGTGTTAGGTGTCCATACTGACTCGAACCGCAAACACAAATATCGGTCATAGCAATCACCTTGCCGTAACAGTGATGGCGTTTCGATTTCAGAATCAAATCTTTCTCCGTTGTTGTGACTCATATCAATAAACAGCTTTTTTTTTTTTTTTTTTACATAAATATCTATGCTTCTTGCATTAACCTAACAAATGGCTTATTTATACAATGCAATGCTGCATATATGTTCAAATAAACCAGGTTGTGGTGATCTAATGAGAAACACCTAAGCTACAAACACCACTGCATTACACTGCTGTCACCTTCAATGACTCAGACTAGGATAGCAAACTGTGTAAGTCAACAATGGAGAAATACAAACAGCAACACCAGCATTGAAAACAGGACCCAAGGTACAAATCACGAGCAATCTGCACCTTGCATTGTGTACGCGAGCTAGTGTGCATCATGCTATGCCCTTGACATTGTGTGTTTCCTATAGGATTTAGCCAGGAAACACGTTGTCTACATAGGAATCTGCATAATTATTTAATTAGCAGCTAGTTGTGATAACTCCGATGTGGCATGCACAGAATCAACATGGTTCGAATGCATTTTGAATTAGTAATAAAATAACGTCATGCGAAATGGTTCAGAGGTCCCTGTCGTATGCAAATTGGTCAGTGTGTCAATCACGCATTCTAATTTGCATTACGTCCGTGCGGGACTGTGAACGTGCCACGGTGACCTTCAGTTAATTGATGAAATGAACTCTATAATGGCTGTCCAGAAACCATCATCTACTGTAATCATTTGAATGTCCTCGATTAGGTTGTAAATAGCAGCGAATGAGCGGCCGGTAAAGAGTGCATGAATATCACAACCGAAGCACAGTGCAAAACACAACGGGTGACATTTCGCAGCGGTTTTTTTTTTTCTGCTTTAACCTACAATCAAGGTGCTTCTTCTTGGGCGCGCTGACTTCGTGCGTCGTGGCCTTGCACACGGCTTTGCTGATGGCAGATCCGGTCATGCTGTGCTGAGCCGCGGCGATCCGGTCCGTGATGGACTGTCCCGACATATTACGATTTTCAATAAATCGTCTCTCAAACAGATCTATTCGCTGCAGGGGTGTGTGGGAGCCCGCTCCGTGGGCTTAGTCGGTCTTGCGGAGAGCGCTAACCTGATACGAACCGGACACGGGCGAGGATGCTCTGACATTCAGATAACGGCAATCACCGCGCGCTGAAACGATGACAATATAATGACCGATCGTTATTTAAATAGGCCTAACGTTATCCGTTCAGCACGCGCAAAAAGGACACTATGTTACTCGCTAGCCTCCGGTGTTGCCGGTTAACCATGTAATTGCTGTTCGAACGAGGCTAACTACGATCTCGGCGGACGAAAACGAAAATCGGAGCGTAACGTTACTCGACGTCTAGCCGCGGAAAATCTCGCCCTGCTTCATTGCATGCGCGGAGTCGGTGCATCACGGAATTTGATACCAAGCATCATTTTCCAAATTCCTTCAGCGCCCTTACGCGTTATATAAATGCATGCGCTACTGAGAATACGAAATGTTACGATATGATCCCAGTCGAACAGCAGTTGCAGCAGTGGTCCTAAATGTGAAAATTCAGCATCTCGTCGATGACATCTTTGATGAAGCAACAATTCCAATTTCCTATAGTTAACAGTCGGACGCTCCGCGCAAAATGGCAGTATGAGAATCAGGTGACTGGAGAGGGGGGCGATTGGCCTGTGTCTGAATATCTGGGGTGGGCACCTTAAGGTGGAATTTCCCCCTCTGTACATACATAAGAATGCATCAGACGGCCATTTCAGGGTCTTTAATGGTGCGTCTTGCTTCTTTTCATTGCACAACCCAGAACTGCGCAGGACTCAAGAGCTTAAATGAGGAAAAATACTGCATGCTTTATTTTAAATGCAAGAGGTTGCAGGATAACATTCCTAGACACCGTGGCTGTGCAAGTATTAAGGCATTTTGTGTGCACATCATAGTAAGTGAATTAGAGGCCACGTTTAATAAATATCTATTACATGCAAGTGTCACTATACAAAACAGCAAGAAATGGATATTTGACCTGGACTTGTGTCATCAAACACTTGGTACCTGGCTAAAATAGCAGAGCATTCACCTGTAAACTGAACACCGATGAGTGAAATCCAACATATTGTATCTAATGATGTGAGATTTGACGCTGCATATAATCAGCACAATCCTTCTTCACAGTCCCCGCCATTTTGTTGCATTTCTTGTGTCTTGAAGATGAATCTCATTGTTTTGGGATTACCGTTAAAAGGGTCCCCTTACATCTATAACAAACTGCTACATATTTTCTTTTTTGCTCAGCGGGTTTTCCTCTTCCTGTATATTCAAAATTTGGAACAAGCTGCGCATCTGCCTCGGACCCGTTCTTTGGTGTTGTTGTTGTACCCGGGGAGGGCCACCACATCTGGGTCTGTGTTGCTGGTGATGTTCTCCTCATGGGATAAAATGTGATCCACCAGACATTTAGCTGCCACCTCGATGTTTGTGTTCTCCTTCAGTCGGCATAAAATAAAACAAAGAATATGGGGGTCATTGAGAATATAAGATCACTTAATACAAGCCACATATTTCACAATACATAGGGTTAGTGAGATTTCAGAATGTTTTTGAACATTAAACATCAAGAATATGAACATTAAAGGCTCTTATGCTCACCAGGGCTACATTTATGTGATCAAAAATACAATAAAAACTGTAAAATATTAGTAATATTCAAAATGATTTAGTTCCCGTGTTGGCACATCTGAATCATTAGTCATCAGTGTCAACTTCAGAAACTGTTATAATATTCATCATTCTAATATTAATATTGCAAATCATTTTAGAGGCTGCTTGTCTTATGAATATCAATGTTGAAAACAGTTGAGTTGCTTAATATTTTTGTGGAAACCATGATACATTTTTCAGAATTCTGTGATTAAAAGAAAATTCAAAAGAACATAATTTATTTTAAACACATTTTTTAGAAAGGTTATGTCTTTACTGTACCTTTTAATTAACCTAAAGGTATTAGATACCTTATAAAAAAACTAAATTATCCCCAAACTTTTGAACACACACATATATATACTATATATAATTAATACAAATTTTATCACATACATAATTCCCAATTTCTTGTCAAATATTATTCTAATGCATACATAATTGGATATGGCACTCAAACTATAACATGCACATTTTTTGCCCAGCTGCATGTAAAGAAAGCATTGTCTATACAGCTCAGATCATGTGACATTTACCCGAGGATGAATGTAACAGTTGTATGGTGCAACATTATGTAACCCAACTCTTGGATTAGTGTTCAAAATAAATATAGAGGCAGTTGTAAACTACCTGGTGGAATTTTAAATTGCTTTAAAAAGAAGGGATATACAGTCATAACACATGTGATAAAGGTGATCCAGAGTTAAAATGTTTCAGACAGTATGGTGTCATGTCAGTTATCTGAGGATCCACTTTATACCCTTTCACACACAACTGTGTAACTAATTAAAGTGTGGCTGTAGATGGTAAACAATGGCCTTCCTGCTAATAAGCACAGTACATTCTTGCTGTATTTGTGTTAAGCGCAAACATGCAAATAGCTACACAAACACATACAGAGATCCTGATTCTGTATTTTTACATTTGTGAAAATAGAGCAGAATCAATGGATGATCATGATCATCCATGAAACTCCTAAGCAGTATGGTCAGATACTACTGCTCAGGGCCACAAAAAATACCCCTCACCTTTGCAGAGGTCTCAAACCAGCCCACAAATCCATTCTCTTTGCAGAACGTATCAAGCTTTGGAATCTGGGAGCGCAGACCTTCACGTGACTGGTCAGACTTGTTGGCCAGAAGCACAGCCGGGACAGGTTTGCCGTTGCTGAGAGTGACCTTTAAATCCAGGTCGTCTTTCCATTTCTGCACTGCATCAAACGTGGAGGATCTGGTCACGTCAAATACTATGAGGGCTCCCACGGCCTCCCGATAGTAAACCCGTGTCATGTTCCCATAGCGCTCTTGTCCTATGATGAATGTGGGATGGCAAATTGGAGAATAAACATCACTCAGACATAAATAGCATCAAGTTTGTTTTACATTTTTCTTCATAATAAATCCTACTATGACACTGTGTAGATCTACACTGTCTGTCTTGTGTGTGTGTGTGTGTGTGTGTTTATGGACTTTACCTCAAACTCTCATGTGACTTTAGCACGAGTATGAGAGCAGCTGAGATTAACACAAGACACATTCCTTCACATTCACACAAGGAAACTCAGCCGGAGGAGATTTCACAGAGAGGCAATAGCATACTTACAATGATTTATCATATTGCCTGTATGGACCACCAACACTATACAAAATGTTGTTTAATATATCTTGTTACTGCCTTTCGACTAGCACCAAATAAAGTGAATTCAGCATCTTGTAAAGTAAAATAAAACAAAGCCAGTGGCATATGTTTAATATATAATAAATATTAAACATTTTAATAAGAGAACGTACCTGCTATGTCCCATAACTGCAACCGGACCACCGTCTGACTGTCCCAGTGAAGGACTTTAAGAGCAAAATCCACTCCAATGGTTGCGCGATAATGTTGAGAAAATATCTGATGAACGTATCGTTTTATTATCGACGTTTTTCCCACTCCGAGGTCTCCGATGACGAGAACTTTGAATAAATGTTCTTTCTGCATGACGGCTTAAAAAATAGCGAATAAACACCCTTATCATAAACGCACTGACCTACTTTTTGTACAGTTTGAAGCACATGAGTGCTCTTATGTTTCACAGATTATCCATTGATCATTGTTGTAGGATTACAGTGAGAGGCACGCGCTCTTTAAATGTTTATATAATGCTCCAAGTTAGGTCAAACCGCTGTCATGTTACTTTGTGTTCGTCCTCCTTATTAAACGCATGCACAGATTGCGTTACAAGCTTTATCTTCCTATTAGCTCCACATGAGAAAGAAAACGAAATGGACGCATACAAAATGTATTTTAAAGTCTTTTCTTCATAGAACACAACTGGTAAAAGCCACGGATGAACTCTGCTTCTTCAACTTCTGTCAGATGAATGATGGAACTCAAGAACGCCACGCCCATCAACACATGTTGCGTCATTGCCACGCCCCATCTAATTCATTGATTTAAATACTTTTGTAAATATAAGTGTAAAATAAGATAACTAGATAACTTTGTTGAAACAGAAGTTATAATAATAATAATGTACTTTTATAAATTATACACGTTTTATATTTTAACTATTGTTTCCCAGTTTACTTCAGTGTACCCATAAATCTGCAGAACACGTGCAGTTGTCAGGATGGTCTAAAGATAATATGTGGATTACATGTAGGCCAAAGCCTTATTTACACAAATAGACATTTCTTAAATCTTAAAAAAAAAATCTTTATATTTTATTTCTATACTTAAATACAAAGCAGCTGAATCTGATCAAGTCTAATTTGATTTATGTTATGATTTACTTTGTTTATTTATTTGTTTTTAGTGTAGTTACTTTAATTTACTGTCTTTGTGTTTAGCAATTGTAATATGTAGGCTACATAAAATGTCTATATAAATGTCTATATACAGTTTTAAACTATGGTTATTGCATTTGTTCTGTAGGCTATTTAGTTTCCACTTTATTATTATATGTTTAAATACAAAAATAATCATTTGAATTAAAATGCTCAAAATGAAAGGTGGTGATGAGAGCTGGTATATGTAACCTAGACCACAAAATCAGTGATAAATCACACATATTTGGTATATGGTATATATTTTTAACAATAGGCTATCCAACAATACATTGTATGGGTCAAAACATTCCTAATGCAAATATATGAAAACTTGATTTTTGATTAGTAATAAGCATTGCAAAGAACTTCATTTGTACAACTTTAAAGGCGATTTTCTCAGTATTTTGATTTTTCTTTTTTTTTGCACTCTCAGATTCCAGATATTTAAATAGTTGCATCTAGTCCAAATATTTTCCCTAACAAAGCATAAACCAATGGAAAGCTTATTCATTCAACTATATCTCAGAATACATAAAGTATAAATCTTATTTTTGTGGTCCAGGGTCACATATTTATTATTTTGAATAAGTCAGATACTAATGATAAGCATCAGTGTTCGGCCTCAACAGCAGCTGCCAGTATAAACATACAGTATACAGTATAACGCCTCCTGGAAGTGTTTGAAGAAGCAGAGATTTGCGACACCACCAGCAGTGCGTCGCTCTATCGGTTATTACGGTAATGGTACTGATGAGGGATGAGTCAGGCTATATGATGCTCATGATACTGCCATTTCATCAGCACATTTTTACAAACATCCCTTTATTCCTAATCATGAGATTGACGATATGAATTTACTAAGAATTTATGGGTATTCTGAAACTAACAGGTATTAATGCAAACGCCCCAAGTCGATTATGTTCATTCGTTTGGTCAGTTAGTGCATATTCAAAGCGGGACTAGTTGCACATTTATCCTCAAAAACATTCGGGTGTGCTCGGATGCCTTGCCTGGGAACGTCACGGTATTATACGCTTTCTGAGACAGCGACGAATATGGGGCTTGCCATCCTCAGACACTGAGAAGCATAACAAGGTAATAAATACACCAAATATACAATAATATGCGTTCATAGAGCGATTTCTTTGAACAAGTGCGATGCTCGACTCGTAGGCCTGCAAGCATCTACTATGTTTCAGCTAACTTAGCTTTTAAAGAAACTCGTATATCGAGAGATGCTAAGTTGTTTTTAAAATTCATTATCGTTTGGATACTAAAGAGGTAGTGTTAAACAGTTTACAAAATCGTATAATTTATATTGCATTTTAACATAAAAATTCAGGTCTGATGCTTATACAAGCACTGAGATTCACATGGGCCTAATTTAAAAGGATTGTATTGACATTCTGCTTAATTTAACCAAAGTTATAACAATTTGCAACATCATTTCAGTGTAAGAATTAATGATTTGGACTGCCATAAAAATTAAGGGTCTCGCATCATATGAGGATTAAGGTAATTGCTAACACTTATTTGAATGATAGTCGTCCATTTAAAGAACAAGGCCCAGTTGATTCCTATTCTCTTCTACATGATCAGTCCTTAAAATTGATTTTCATAATCATATCAACGTTTAGTAAAGTTAAACAATAGCCCACACAACACTAAAAATGATTAAACTATTCATGTGTTTACTCAGAAAACATTTATTAGTGTGTAATCTAATAACAAAACACTGTTATTCATTGACAGATCAAGTAAGATATGGAAGCTATATGGCTGTACCAGTTCCGGCTGATTGTCATTGGCGACTCGACGGTGGGGAAGTCTTGTTTGATCAGGCGCTTCACAGAAGGGCGTTTTGCACAGGTGTCTGATCCTACTGTTGGCGTAGACTTCTTTTCCCGTCTGGTAGAGATTGAACCAGGCAAACGCATCAAGCTTCAGATCTGGGACACGGCAGGCCAAGAGAGATTCAGGTACATCTGCTGGCATTTGGTGACATTTACTTGCGGCTATTTAACATGTCAAAATAGGACATGTGTTGCTTTTAGTCTATGTTTGTTAGTTTTGAGGTGCTAGTGTGCACCTAAACATGGGAAAAATACAGTTTTTGACAGATAAATCCATTCCAAATGTTTCTCTTCCAGGAAAACAAGCCAACATACTAATGTCTCATCCTGCACTACACAGATTTTGTGACTAATCAAATGCTCTCTTAAATGAGAACGTCCCTCTCCTGCTGCTACTTTAGCTAACTAAACACTGTCGGCACACATTAACACAGTTGCTTAATGGCTTACTTGTTAGTTTTTAATAAGTAAGTTTCATTAAATTGATTGCAACATTTCCTTATGAGAGGACAGTACAAGCAATCTCAGACATTAAACACAAATGGAACATTTGAATATGTTGAAAGAAGAAACATTACTCTCCCCCCCCAAAAAAAAAAAAATTGTGTAGAAACAGCTTCACTCAAAAAAAAATGTGTCATTGTATATGAATTGTATTATATAAATTAAAAGACAGGACAAAAAAATTAGCATCATAGAGTTCATAAACTATTTCTAACCGCTCTAAATTTCTGGATTTCATTTAGGCTATTAGCATCAACTGCCATCAAGTATTTACAAACTAGTTTAATGATAAATCAAGTCATCCTTTCGAAATATAAAATACAGTCCATCCACCGCCGTTAATTTCTATGATGTGTCCCAGCACCTGTCTGATATCGTCTGCTCTTCTCCTCTGTATGTGATCTAGATCTATCACAAGGGCTTATTATCGTAATTCAGTTGGTGGCCTTTTGCTTTTCGACATCACCAACCGCCGCTCCTTCCAGAATGTCCACGAGTGGCTGGAGGAAGCGCGCAGTCACGTGCAGCCGCACAGCATTGTCTTCTTACTGGTGGGCCACAAGTGTGACCTGGAGCAGCAGAGGCAGGTGAGCCAGCAGGAGGCCGAGAAACTGGCAGCCGCTTACGGCATGCGCTACGTGGAGACCTCGGCCCGCGACGCCATCAACGTAGAGAGGGCCTTCACGGAGCTGACACGCGATATCTACGACCTAGTCAAAAGCGGAGAGATCACCATCCAGGAGGGCTGGGAGGGTGTTAAGAGCGGTTTCGTGCCCAACGTGGTGCACTCATCCGAGGAGGTGACCAAGAGCGACCGCCGCTGCCTCTGTTGATCGAGTGACTTCTGTATCATGCTCCTTCACTGCAAAACCAGTGCTGTCGTTCTCCCTTAGCTTGACAACCCACAAATACTCTCGTCCCCTCGATCAATGTTTCCTGCTTTCATAGTTACTTCCAATAAAGTTCCTGTTCTCTTTAGAAGCCAATTCAAATAAATATCAGCCAATGTGAATTTCCTGGAGCTTCGGCAAGTCTGGCAGGATGGAGAACTGAGTTGTGGGAACCGTTTAAGTAAATAAAAAATGCAGAAACACTGATCCTTTGGAGCAAAGACTGAGTTTAAACCAAAAGTTCAGCTAGAAATGATGGATCATTCGAGAGCATGTACAGGAGGACCACACCAATCCAAACGTACCTTTGGACTAAATAGCCCAGAATGTGTTCCCTTAAGATGCTCGTTAATCATCATTTTCTGTCATTTCTTTTTGATTGAAATTCCTAGTTTCATTCAGCAAGGATGCATTCAGTTGATCAGAGTTGACAGTAAAGGCTTCGATATTATTACAGAAGTTGAAATATGTGTGACCCTAATCAAAAATTAAGTTTTAGATACATTTACAGTAGGAAATTGACAAAATATCTTCATATAACATGATATTTACTTAATATCCTAATGATTTTTGGCATTAAAATAAAAATCAGTAATTTTAAACTATACAGTGTATTTTTTGGCTATTGCTATAAATATACCCCAGTTGCTGAAGATTGGTTTTTGCGGTGCAGTGTCACATATGCGGTTCTTTCAACTGTCCGTTCATCCTGAAAGCCTGAAAAAAAAGGTTCACCGTTTCCTCAATGATATTAAGAAATGTCTCTTGTGCACCAAATAAACATATTAGAATGTTTTCTGAAGCACCATGAGATACTGAAGAATGGAGTAATGACTATGCTATTACAGGAATAAATTACATTGTAATAAATTACAGTTTTACTGTATTTTTGACCAAATTAATGCAGCCTTGGTGAGAATAATAAACGTTATTCGAAATATTCCCAATGTTTTGAATGTTGATTATTTATATGCTGGAACCTTTAGTTAAAAAAATTCAACAGTAGGGGGAGAACTTCTGTTCCTTATGGTCAAACCTCATCGCCTGATGAGGAGATGATGGCAAATTTCACCTGCAGAGGTCATACTAATAACATGGAATATGAGGTCAGTTTTTCCTTCAGGATTGTTAAATTCTTAAATGATTCAATACATACCAACTAAAATGCATTTTAAATTACTGCATAAACCTTATAAAAAGCACTCGTTCAGAACAGTCATGATGTCACTTTCCCAGAGACTTTACAAACACACCTATTTGTAAAGCACTGTTAAATCATGTTCCTGATTTTTCTGGTTTGTTTCTTAATAACGTTCACTCTTTCATAACTGTTGCCTGTCACTTGAGGTTAGAAGAAGCTGCTGAGATGTACATTTTTTGACTTACAGACTAATAGCCGACTATTAGTCATTTAGCCGACTGAACTGACTATTAACTGTGTATCTTTTGATCTTGTGTGAGAGACGAGATGAACTATCAATAAAATGTGACACAAAAGGTTTTGTGTCTAAAAATGATTTTCTTCTCATATATTTTGAACAAAAAGCCTCTTGTTTTGCAAAACATTTTATTAAAAAAAAAGAAAAACATGAACAGAATTTTCATAATACATCTCATTTCTTTGTACATTTGTACAAAAACAAAGACAAACAAAAAATATATTTATATACTGACAAACACATGTAACACTACAAGTGTATCTCAAAGGCATATGACTTGGTCCGTATTGAAACCTACCAATCATCTTTGAGGTACAATTGAAACATCAGGCACTGATCTACAGAAGACGTACGTCTCCAAACTCAATCAAAATGTTGTAATGCCTGGGATCAGACAATGTGTCCGCAGACACGTTTACATGCTAAACTTTACATTTCTGAAACATGTAAACAAAACCATTTTTAGCTGATTGTGAAATACAAATGTAATATAGAAAGCTATACAAAATAAGTTTCTAATCAAGTCATAATGCCGATATATTAAAAACAAAATGGGTTTAAAAATAATAGTGGTTTTAAACAACTTCTACTCTATTTTGTTGCACAGACAAGCCTCTGTTGCTCTCTGATTATCCGGAAAAAAAAAAAAAGAATAATAATAAAATAAAATAGGAGCTGAACTTCAGTGTCCTGAGGGGCTTAAATATTCATACCATAAAATAGGAAAAAGGTATGATGAGAGCACAAGATAAGTTTGACTGAGCAACAGTAAACTAGTATTCCACTACATTACAAATTCTCTACAATAAACAAGAAAGGACAAAGGTACATAAGCTCAACAGCCAAGCTGCCAAGAACAAGTTTCAATGGAAACTAAAAAGGAAGAAAAAAAAATTTCTGGTCAAAAATAGTGACACTTTTCTCTCAAGTATCTACCACCTTCAGATATGAAAGAAAGGCAGTTGAACGCCTTTTTATTAGGTCTTCATTCAAGGCAAGTTTAGGTCTTACCCTTGACCTGTGAGCTGTTACAGTAAGTCAGCACAGTAACCACAGTTTCTGCTCAAAAATGACAGTTAATACTGTTAAAAATGAAAGATTATTATTGGGCATTTACTTCCAACAAAGTAGCGTTTAGAATCTTTCAAGTACTAATTGTAGATACTCTACCGTTCAAAGGTAGATGCTTTTGATAGATCATCAAAGCTACATTTATTTATTAGATAAAATCATGAATTTAATTATAACTCTAAATAACCATTTTCTATTTTAAAATGCAGCCTTTTAGTATTTTAATACATTGCAAGTTTAATATAATGTTCTTATATTAAATTTTTTTTGGTTATAATTACATTTTATTTCAAGATTCTTTGATGGCAATTATTTTGAAAAACATATATTTGTAAATATTCTACACGTCTTTACTGTCGCTTTTCAATGAAGGCATCCTTGTAGAATGTATTCAATTCTTAAAAACAAAAACAACTTTTGAACGGTAGTGCAAGTAGTTTTGGCAGAAACAATAGTTACTAAGGCAACCTTCTATAAATGTTCTACTGAAACACTGTTATACAGTATGCCAAAGTAAAATCATCAAGTTTAAGGAGTTGGATGGGTAAACTATACATATCCATATAAAACAGTTTTTTCCAAAAAAATAATTTAGTAGTTTGTAAAATGGAACAGATTCTGGTGCAACTTTATATAATCCATTCAAAACGCTCTCTCACATACACGCACACTTTGAAATACTAGCATTTTATACATTGGCCAATAACATTATCCCAACATAAAGCAGTGCTAATAACATGCTGTCAGACTTGGAAAACGGAAACCGTTTTTCTATCCATTCGCTCTTTGGACAGCTCTCAAACTCATGGGATTTTAGCAATGCTTAAAACTTCTAAAAGCTCGCAGTCAGTTTTTTTTCTTCAGTTTCATATCTTCAATTATTCTGTTTAACAGTAACCAATGACCACAAATACTGTCCAGCGGTATTGCCATTTTCAAATTCTCAACACTAGGGGTCCCTGTTGTACTTCACTACCTCATTCTGGGAAACCATGAGGAAACCATTTTGGACCCAAACAACGTGCTTGGAGCTTGATCCCGAAAATAAAATACCCTGTACACATTCAGCTCATTGTCTGCCAGACAACATGGCCATTACAGTACTAGGAAAGGACACTCAAACCAGCATTTACAGTACTGGAGGGCCTGCACAACAACCTCTTACAGAAAACACGTAGGGTTTTTAAAGAATCCTTTAGCAATTGAGATGTTTGGGGCGGTTTCTACAATTAATGAGCCACGTTTTCACAATAAATCTGTAACTTCAACGAAAATTCATAGGGCAACATGCCCGTCGTTCGCTCCCTATCAAGGAGAAATGCCCTCCACTTCACTCTCCTCACCGCCGAGGTATATTGGGCTTTTGTTCTGAAGGGCCGGCTCGTATTTTCGGAGGGAGCTGTTCATGGCTTCGGTACTGTTCCGGATGCCGTAGCCGAAGTAGATTGCGAAACCTAGGAACAGACATGAGAAAAGAAGTGGGCGGTTGGAATGAAGGAACAGGACGCTATCGCAGGCAGAAGCTAAACAAGCAGATGTACTCACCAACACACATCCACACGGTGAAGCGGCACCAGGTGGCCGCGTCCAGCTGCATCATCAGATAGATGTTGACAAAGATACTGAAGAGAGGGAGCCAGGGCAACAGAGGCACCTGTACACGGGAAGATTTAGATTTAAGGTTAGAACAATGTATGACTTTTAAAATAGGAGAATGTTTTAAAATACCTTGTTGGTAAATGGTTACAAAATCATAGTTTGGATGCAAGATTCCAATAAAATTCCATTTTATTTTATTTTTTCAAATTCCATTTTTTTTGTTCCATATATTTAATGTTCTGGATTCCATTTTAATGGTTGAATTAAATTTAGGTATTAAAAAAAAAAAATCGAATTAATTAATAAAACTTTTTTATTGAAACAATAAAATAAAACGAAAAATGTATTAAAATATTTTATCAAAACAATTTATTAAATGTTGAAAAGAATCCTATGAAATATTTTCCCTAAATTTATAAAAATATTATAAAAACTGTGTGCAAAAATCAACTCAAAATATTGAACATATTTGAAATCCCCAGACTGGATGATATCGTAGTTTGGGGGTGTTTTTTTCTCCTAAAATTCCATTTGATTGCTTTTTATCAAATACTTTCCTGTTCAGGATTCCAATTTATTGGTTAAAATAATTTTTGGTAGCAGGACTTTACTTGGTGTTACACACAAACAGTGTTGAGCAAAGTTACTTTTAAAAGTAATGCATTACAATATTATGTTACTTAGTTACTTTTTATAGAAAGTAATGCAGTATGTTACTTTTGAAATATGGGCAGAGCTTGAGTGTTTGTTTTTAATATAAGAAGTTCTATTTATAGCAAATGTAAAAAAGTGTCATGAAAAAAAACTTATATTCTGAGTTTATTTTAATTCATTTTGATGAATACTGAATCTGTCTTTTGAGAATGAGATGAATTAATGCACATTCACATTTAGTCTAGAACTACACTGTATTCACACAGCGTGCACAATGCTCTGTATTTCTGATTTCTCCCAACATGTCAGGAGTCTGACTAAATAAGTCAGTTAATAAATAAGAAAACAAAGTAACTTACATTACTTAAAAAAAAAAAAAAAAAAAAAAGTAACTCAGTTATATTACTCTAAAATTAAAAAGTAATGCGTTAGTTACTAAAAGTAATATTATTACATAACTCTTGTAATGCACACAACACTGTACACAAAAATAAATTCATACAGGTTTGGACTGACATGAGGGTTAGTAATTGCTGACAGAACTTTAATTTTTTGGCGAACTGTCCCTTTAGGTCTATGAGCATTTGTGTTCTAATAGCGCATTTCCTTTTACATCACTTCAGTGCTTACATTCAAGCCCAAAGCAAAGATTTATAGCACAATAAAAGGCAAAATCAATAACGAGGACATCTGGTACCTTGAAGGTGAGAGCTTCCTTGCTCTCAGGCTGCCTACAGATCACAATGACACACAGGATGCACAGAAGGACCAGAATGACACACGCCGTCACCCACACGATCTCCAGATTCACGATGGCTTCCAGACGGAGAGCCAAAACCATGCAGAGCACAGTGATCAGCACAGCTACACAGCCAAGAGGATATTAGAATTAGTCTACAGTCCAGATGAGCCAAATCACTGCCAACTACATCAATCAATCTTTACTTACAGATAATAGCAGTTGTGCCGTAGACAATAGTTCCTGACATTTCAGTCGGCGAGTCTTTGGAAGGAACCAGGAGGAGTTTTGGGGAGAATTTCTCTTTGCGGGGATTGTTATCCATGTCTATGCCATATTCATCTCCACTATCTTCACACACAGCCACCTTCTCCCCACCGACCAGCTCCACCAGTTTCTCAGTCTGACTGGAAGAGCTCAGGTTGCCTGGCTGATATCTAGACACATAAAGATCGGTTGAGTCAAAACAAGTCAAATATATGCAGTCTTAGTGAGAGAGACTTCTTACAGACTCTCTTACAGTGGTTACCGGCAAAACATAACTGAGGTCATTTCCAAATAGGAGTCTTAAAGGTAACATGGCAAAAACAGATTTTAAATGGAAATGGCCATGTAATATTAAACCATGTCTGTTTTTTTGGAGCAACAAACTGATTTAACATCATACGTTCATGGAAGAACCGGTTTTAACTTACCTGAGGATGAGAACGCATACTGCCACCAGAGAGTACGCAAGCAATGTCCCAATAGACATGAGGTCAACCAAAGCAGCCAAATCAAACAGAAATGCCATGAGAGCTAAAAAAAAACCCAAAAAAGATAAAACAAACATGAAAGTCCATCCATATCAAATCTTACATAACCTCACACCACGTCAATAAAATCTATCCCTACCATGTAAAAATACATTTTTATCAGTAGCCGCCACAAAAACAAACATATGTTTTCCTTTCTGCAGCACTGCACTGGATAGCTCTGCCCACAGTGAAGTCTCATTGGTCCAAAATCCACATAATTGTATATTAAACAAACAAAGTATGTTCTGATTACCTAACCCAAACCCTGCCTCATTTACGATTGCAGTGTGAACTAAAATTAAGCAACGCCTGCAAAGTTAGTACATGTTGTAACAAAACACGTCTCTTACCCGCCACTATTCCAGACACAATAGTCGCCAGCAGTGGAGTTCTGGTTCTCTTGTTCATCTTAGAGAGGGAACGAAAGAGCAGCCCGTCCTCCGCCATAGCGTAGATTACTCGAGGCATAGGGAACATGGAGCCTAACAAGCTACGAAAAATAAAACACAGTTTCAGATGAATGGAAAACATACGAACAGAGACACCACAGGACAAAAGGTCTTTAATTTACCTTGTCGAAAGGGCACAGAGTGAACCAACAGCTACAATATAGCGTGCCGGCGCCCAGCCCACGTAACTGAAGGCCTCAGGCAGGGGGCTCTGGGTGTTGAGTTTGTAGTAGGGCATCATGAGCGTAAGAGCAGCTGACACGCCAAAGTAAGCGAAGAAGCAGATGAGCAGAGAGGCCACAATGCCCACAGGGATGGAGCGCATCGGGTTTTTGGCTTCCTCACCTACAGGAAATAATAAAGTTCAAGTAAAGCACATTTCTGACTCACCCCGCAGAAGCTTTCAGAAAAACAAAAACAAAATGTCCAGCAATCAGCATTCGAGCTTTGTGATTGTGACATTTAGAAGACGTACTTGTTGTAGCAATGCAATCAAAGCCCACAAAGGCGTAGAAACAGGTGGCTGCGCCAGATAAGATGCCGCCGAGGCCGAACGGCGCGAAACCTCCGCTTCCAAATGTGCTTTCGACCCTTCTGTGAGAACAAACGGATTTGTCAAATCTCTTGCATGTAGTTCGTGCACGGAATCGCATTATCCACCACTTCGAAAGCAGCTTGTGGCTGAAACGAAGAGCGGGATTCTTTGGTTTCAAACTTACTCTGGCTCGGTGATATTCGTATCGTTGACAAAATCCTCGTATGTGAGGTTCCAGTTGGCTGTGTTGCCTTTGACGAAGCCTGAGATGATGACGAAGCCCAGCACTATCAGGTTGATGCCAGTGAAGATCTTGTTCACCAGAGCAGACTCACTTACACCAAAAGCAAGCAGTCCTAAAGAGGAAATCATACATCTTTATTAAATCAGTTTTTTTTTTTTTAAATCATAATTATAACATATTCAGTTTGTTTTTTATTTAAATATATAGAGACTACATGTGTTCTAATTAGAGCTATTATTTTTTTTAATCTGCATCAGCCAACATCCAATATTTAATTATGAATGCTCATTTCCCGTTTTAACATCTGGGTCATTTTTTTCATCATCTAACTATCACTTAAAGTTAATATTTAACACTTATTTTTTTTAAATCTGCAATTTAATTTAAGAATGTAAAATCTTTAACCAATAACCAAACAAATTATGAATTAGAATACTGCTGTGCTGCCTGAATTTACTACATGATTGATTTTTATTAATAATAATAAATAATTGCAGAAAATAATATAGATTGAATAGAATAGATAGAAAAGATAGAATAATATAAATTGATTAAATTATAGTAATCGACTATAATAGAAATACAAATATTAATCATAAAATCAGTTTAGGTAGATTTTTAATATCAGTGGATTCCTAATAATTATTATTTATAAAAAACATTTTTCACACAAATTACACAAAAACATTTTAGTGTTTACCAAGTGGTTGTTTGGTTCATCTCACAGTTTCTGGTTATTAATTAAAAAACCTAAATTTTTAAATCTTTAGATACTATATTTAAAAAATTGTGTTTACATAATTTTGATGTGTACTGAGTATATTTATATTTTATATATAAATACAAACACATACAATAAGAAAATATGCATATACATTTGCCCGATTAATCATTTGACAGCACTAATTTTTATTTTTCTCACCAGTCAGAAGCAAGATGAGAATGAGGGCAAACAAGTCCGGATATTCTGCAAGAACTTTCCCAGGAACCTTCATGGCCATAGACGCCCTGAAGAAGTTAGAGATCTTCTGCTCGATCAGGTTATCGAATGTAGAGCTCCATGCTCGAGCCACACTAGCTGTACCTGAAAACGAGACCCAGCGTTTTATTGCAGTTATAACTACAACAGATTTCTTTCAAATCATTACCGACCGCTCCCGGACACCCTTACCTATAACATAAGAGAGGATGAGGTTCCAACCAGTGATGAAGGCCCAGATTTCTCCCACAGTCACATAGCTGTACAAGTAAGCAGACCCAGTCTTAGGGACTCGAGCTCCGAACTCTGCATAGCACAGTCCGGCCAGCATAGAGGAGAGTGCGGCCACGAGGAAGCATAAGACGATAGCAGGACCTGCCTTTTCTCTCGCAACTTCCCCAGCCAACACGTACACTCCAGCACCAAGCGTGGAGCCCACGCCAAGCGCCACCAGATCTAGAGTGGACAGACACCGAGCGAAGCGAGTTTCCTCCACAGAGCAGTCCAGCGCTCGACGGCGCAGCAGCGCGTGTCCAAAAGAGGCCATTTTGTCCACCATGATTGAAGCAGAATGAGGTGACAGGTTCTTGGTTGTGCTGGTTTCTAGGAGCTCTCCGTTACTTATATGCCTAGAAGAGCAGAGCAGATAGAAGAGGAAGGAAGAATTAAACGTATTTGGGTGTGACAGTCAGTTGCCCAAGGCAGTACGCCTAGGTTTGATCTAACTGGTTTAGTCAGGACACGTTTTACACTGAGCTTTGTGTTTATCACACCTCGCTGCCAAATTTCAGTGAATGCATTATTTTGTGATTCTCAGAATTCCTAGGAATTACAAAGTTTTCCCAGAATACAAGAGGTTCTTTGGAAAAAGGATTTGTCCCAAATCTTCAGATCTTTGCCCTCTAATTAAATAGTCGGTTAGGGCCAGATATAAAAATGGAATCAATTACACAGCGATCCAGTAAAGTAGTATACCCAGAAGGAAAGTCAGGAAACAAACTTCATGACATGTTTTGTGCCGTTCACAACCAAAACTACATCTGACCTGATTAAAAGAGAAAAATAAAGGCAGGCAAATCAGTATCAAGTGACAGAGCCCCAAAGGGAGTAAAGAGGACAATTCCCATTTCTCTATAAATTTGATAACAAAAAACTGTCTATAAGATTTTACTGTTTTTACAAGCAAACAAAAAATGTATTTTTATAGCTAATAGCTATAAAAGTCACAACCCAGGGTGAAAAAAATGGGGGAAAACAAAAAAAATAAATAAAAGAACAAGAACGATACTACATACAGTATTGAAACGCCTTCATTTCAACCGGAATCCAAACGAAAACTTCAAAACAGGTTTAAGTGGGTCGCATGAATTTGCTGTAATTATAGACAAAATTCCGCCAATGGTTTGCTAATGTGACTGCAACAATTTCATATTCATAATTCTTAAAAACTTATCAAGACACTACACGTTTAAAAATTTAATTGTAAATTCTTTATCCTTTAAATATTCTTTTACCCATTGTCTCAAAGCTTTTACATTTATACAGTTATAGCGCAGTTATATCTGCTGATTGTACTGAGTGTTGCTCTCCACTGTGTTCTGTGTGAACGTTTCAGTATCTTATTGACCCGCGTGACTCCTTATCGGAGCCGCCTGATTCCAAAGCACTCTCGCTAGCTCATCGGGTTACACGCTCATGTTTATGTCTGAGCAAGCAGTAGTACACTGGTGTTGACGTTTCATGCAGTTCTTTACCTAGGTCATCGTTCCTACTGGTGACGTTTACAGCGATGCCAAACAGTAGTGATTTGGCAACCTTTGCAAATGAGAACACGCTAGAACCTTGAGTTGAAGCAACAGCTGTTAAAACCACACCAACACTGACGCAACAACGATGGAGCACTCGGTCTTCTTACATTTCATGACGATTCATCCTTCCTGTCCCACGATCAATTATTTAACACTTATAAATAAAACTTACACAAAACCAACAAAACTAGAACAATGAAATAGCTAAAAACGGCTTCATGAAAGTTGTGGAAATGCTCGCAAAGAACCCCATGTGCCGGATCAAAGTCCGGTTTGACAAAGAGGACAGAGGAGGGAGGGGGAAAAAAACAAAAACATCCCTGTAATTCACCGTACAATGGAGGGGCTGAAATAGACTCTTTTTATCTGTAAGGTGGTTTGTTTCACTTGGCACAGCAGCTGGCAAGATTCTTAGCGGTTTGAATCGAGCTCAGTGCGGGCAGGAGCTCAGAACTTTAAGCCACTGTTGTGGTCTTACACAACGCATACAATAGCTGCTTTCTTTCACTACTCTGTGCTTTTTGTTACCGTGAAATGAATACGCATACTCGACATATTAAACGTGGCACTGTTATATCTAGCGGTTGAGAAAGTCCGGAATCATGTCTTCCTTTCCACCAGGTTGGGGCCTTGGCCTGTCGTGGAGGTTATGGAGTGCACTCGTATCAGTTGCCTTGAAACTGTTCCCTAGCAGGAGTTTCTTTTTGAAACACACATTTGTACAGTGCACACATCTATGATAGACCACAGCGAGGGCGGCAGCACTAATCTCTTTCTTGTGGTCTCCACGAGGATGGCTGGGTGACACGTAGGCGAAATTAAATCTGTAAGGCTTTTGATCTGGCCATGAGAAATTCATGAATGCCATGACGTCTGTTATCCTGTGGAAACTGGCACACCAATGAGACCTACACATTTTAGTGTATCTAAAATATGCGGCAACAAATGTAATCTTTGTACTCGCGTTGGTGTTATATGGTTTTGGAAAACTTTTATGCCATTTTCAATTACATTGTCGCGTGGTGCAACCACCAAGAAAAAAAAAAAAAATTCTAATATAATAATAGTATTTATTTTTATATTTTCCCTTTTTATTCTTAACTATGCTTAATATTATATTTTACTTATTTTATTTAATCTTTATTATATATTATAGTATATTTTACTTTATCTTTATTACACAATGTTACAGTTTAACATTTTATAGATTTAGTTTTTGCAGTTTAGTATCATGATCCTTTCCATTTATAAATACTAAGTTGCACCATTTGACAATAACTGCGCTTTTCAAATTTGAATAAGGCATTGTTTTCTCCGTTTCTGAAAAACACACACGTGTTCCAGTATCTATACTCTTACAGGACTCATCACGGCTCAAGTAACCCGTACATGATTGTAAGATGTTAGTGTTTCGAAGTGACTCACTGGGCTTTTCTCAAAATAAATACCTCAATGGATTCTAAGAGGCTTACATAAAGACCCGCCAACCGGTTAACCTTCTTAAGTAGAGCGAGGACTGCATTGGTTTACATTAGGTGTTGTTTTTGTTTTGGTTCGCTTCTCTGCATAACGGATTTTGTGTTATTGCAACCCAGTAATTGTGTTAGTCCAACGTCTAAAATTTCAAAACAAACACCACAATCAATGTTTAATAAGTACAATTTCCCTGGAACTATGAAATTGGCCGATTACATACTTTAATAAACCATTTGTGACATGAAACATGATATATTTGAGAAACATTCTAGGACTATTTATTAAAACTTTTATAATAATAAAGTTACTCCGCTTGACAGGATCTGCTAGGAACAATCATTCCCAGGCTCCGCTTCTTAATAAATCGGGATCAGTATTACTCCTTGATAAGTCCAATAACCCCTATTTAGCACACTGATAAAGCAATACAAGTATGAAATGATATCTGTGGGTAGATGGACATTTAATAGTCTACATGCAGGGCATATAAACACAGCACAGGAATTTACCAAACAAGGAGAAATGCCGTAGAGAAGGAGATACTCCAAATCTGTTTAGGAATCCACAGGTTCCACTGGCCACGGGTGCCACATTACAAGCAGAATCCAGCATGAGAGCTTCATTCCTCAAGAACTAAGCTATTCATGGTTATGAAACGGACTCATTCAGGCCTCAGGGTGGCACATACTGCTGTGAATGAACCTGGCAACCTCTCAAATAGCTGGCTTAATGCCATCACACAGCCCCCTAGACTGGGCTCCACAGATTGTGCAAAATAGAGATGCTTCAAACTGTATAAACTTTAGCAAATACCTGACAACTGTGAATTTGTTCAACCAATGCTATTTGTATAAAGTATTCAAGTTTATAAATTATGATAAACAAGTAAAAAGCTACATGTTCCTAAAGCAAGCCAACAGTACCATCTACCATGAATGAATGAAAAACTTGTAAAAACATTCAATGTGTAAGCTATTTATTGTCCTCACGCATATTGAGGGGCAATAATTTAGTGTATTAATAAAAGTAATCTAATAATAATAATAATAATAGGTCTAAAAATAAGAATGTAACAGGTCTACATTAATTGGAAATGCCACATCCTCTTAATATTGCACATTTTTTAAGCTTATCTCTGGCTATTATAACACGATACCATGCAAATCAGAAGGGAGGTTGCACCGAGGAAATAGTTTTATAGAATTGTAAGAAAAAATAGTTTTCATTGAATTGAGAAAAAAAAAAAAAAGAACAAAACAACTTTCTCTCTTTTCTATACTTGTTCATAAATTTCATTACATTAAAAGTGTCATATTTGGCAGTTGGCATTAGTATATTAATATTAACAGCAGCATATGAAAAGTTTAATACCTCAGAAAAAAGTAAAATATGCATTTTTCGAAGCTGCTGTATATATAAAAAATGATTGCTAACATTTAGGCATTCATTACTTTCTCTAAATTTAATTACCTTTTTTAGCACCCCCTCTGAACTGTTAAGCCCCCCTTTAGCACCCCAACAAAAAAAATCTTGGAGCCGCCACTGAAATTAAACCTAAACCTGTGCCAAAACACAGCAAATTCTCTAAAAAATTTGATCTTAAGAGGTAAAATATGGCAACACAAGCAAAACACAACGAACGTCACGGGATGAATCAGGTACCCATCTGACGTAATATTAAAACAGCGTCATGTGTAACAGGAATAGGTGTGATCCGGGCAGTCTAAACTGGCACCAATCAGTTATGGGCTGATGCAACTGTTACAATAGAGCCACTTCCGGTGCACGCTGTCCAAATGCGTCCGAGGAGCGGGAACTCGCTTCAATGAATGAAACGCGCTTAGACCTATATACGCCACGTTTTGGGGAACTCTTAAATATAATAGGCTACAGCAAATGTGAGGAACAAAGAGGCAGATGAGAAATGCAAACAGACACTTGAATTATAGCTTATTTTTTAATCAGCGGTGTTCGTTCTCCCTGGGACGCACATATGATTCGTTTTACTGATAAATAATCCTCCAAAATGACAGAATAAGAAAAGGGCGAACGTTAATTAACGTTAGTTTTGATGAAATCATTGAAGGTGTGTTATTTTATAATCAGACATGTAACAAATTAATATAAATATTATGCACGGGAGAGACGGATATTTCCAACTGTTGTAACGTTTACATTAACGTACGTGTAAACATAATGACATTAATTTCGTAGGATGAAATGTCGATTAATTTACTAATTTATTCACAACTGATGCATGTATATTATTGTTTGTCGAGAAGAGTGCAGTAATATAATGTAACGTTGTGTTTTTCGTTTCTTTAATTTTAAATCATTGCACGGCTAACGCATGCATACAAATATTATTTTATGTAATATAGTTAATCTCGTGAAAGTTAATTTGACAAGATGATTACATGCACGAGTTCGATTGCATCAGATACCCGTGTAGTGTAATAATGGATTCAGGCAGCACCACACAGTCAAAATGGAACAGTATGAAGCTTTGTTCTTAATTATCAAAAAAAAACAACAATGTCTATTAAATCTAAAACTGTGAAAAATTACGTTACCTCTTGGTTTCTGAAGTGAAGGCGCCGATATCTTGAGTCTGTTGTATTTACTCTGCCCTAGTCAGCCTGTGTGCGAGTAATCTGCATGGGCTCGTGCCTCGACGTTTGGACGTTTAGAAGCTCTAAGTGACGTAGTATAAACAAACCGTGACACACCCATTTCTCCACCCATTCGCTGGATTAAGCCAATCGGCTTCGAGGGCGTTTCAACGATACTTCAACGTGAAAGGTGACGTCTATAGTATAGTATCTCGGTAAATGATACATTTTCTTATCGAACAATCTACGCAAAACCATCTCAACAAATCTTACAGGTAAATAAAAAACAGAACCTTTAGAGGTGTACAATTTGCAGAGATGTTGTGATTTTAAGGTTAAACATTGAGCTTTCATATTAAAATATCTAGCCAAAACGTATCCTGTAAGTAAATCAGTTTCCCCGGGTTTCCACATTTAATTGACCAAACGTAAGTGTGTGAAACTTTATCCTAAACGTTAAAAGATAGCTATATATATATTGGGTTTAATTGTTTAAATACTGTAAAAAATATTACGTTATAATGTCTAAAATATTATTATTATTTTTTTTTAATATTACATTACGTTTTGTTCTGCTCACTAATGCTGTACTGTTAAATATATTATTCATTTACGTAAATAATTGTACTTGTATTATTTACTTTAATAATTACATTATTTTATTAAATTTTATTTAGTTAGTTAGCTTACTTTCTCCTGCTGTGTTACAGACCCTAAAACTTCCGAAGCTTCAGTTCTGAAGCTTTGAAACAACTATAAATCATAGTTATATATAATCAACTATAATCAGCTAAGATTAGATTACACTTGTCATTGTTCATAGTAAGTGGCTCTGTGTTCACTGCATATCAATAAAATTGAACCTAATCTGATTTTGTAAATATGGTATATATCGACCAAAAAATACCATTGATGTTCAAAACTGAAAGCGCATGCATTCGAAACCAACCTTAAATGCACTATTATACATGTACAGTGGGTACTGTAAGTATTCAGAACCCCCTTAGATTTTTCACTATTTTTATATAGTACGCAATTTGCTAAAATCATTTAAGTTATTTTTTTTCCTCATTAATGCACACACAGCACCCCATATTGACAGAAAAACACAGAATTGATGACATCTTTGCTGATTTATTTAAAAAGAGAAACTGAAATATCACATGGTCCTAAGTGTTCAGACCCTTTTCTGTGACACTCATATGTTTAACTCAGGTGCAGTCCATTTCTTCTGATCATCCTTGAGATGGTTCTACACCTTCATTTGAGTCCAGCTGTGTTTGATTATACT
>JAUMHP010000031.1:4918853-4935077 GCA_032361065.1 Enteromius trimaculatus | reverse complement strand
ATCTCTGGAGAGACCTAAAAATGGCTGTCCACTAACGTTTACCATCCAACCTGACAGAACTGGAGAGGATCTGCAAGGAGGAATGACAGAGGATCCTAAATACTGAGCATAGGGTCTAAATACCTATAGGACCATGTTATATTTCAGTTTTTCTTTTTTAATAAAGCTGCAAAAATGTCAACAATTCTGTGTTTTTCTGTCAATATGGGTGCTGTGTGTTCATTAATGAACTTAAATTTATTTAACTAAATGTAAAAAAATTAAGGGGGTCTGAGAACTTTCCGTACCCACTGTATATATCTGTCTATTTTCAGAATTATATATATTTAGGAGTAAATCAGAAGCTCATAAAGAGACATCAGATAATCCCATGTGAGGAGTAATTCTTATTAGACTGTGCCAGAAGTCACAGTGTCTTCTTTATGTGAGTAAAGGAGTATTGGGCAGAAATTCACAGGGAGAGAAAAGTGGCATATCAGTTTCATCAAACATTTTTTACACTGTTGATAATGTTCAAGCCCAGCAGGTTTAGTATGGTATCCGCTTCAGCTTTGCTGTGAAATAAAATAAACTTTAAACATGGGATTCGTACTCACTGGCTTGTTCTGAGGTGTAGTGTGAGGGAGAATCTGCTGTTGTTATAAAATAAATCTCCCGTCAGCATCGGTAAAGTTCAGATCACTCTCCCAAGCAGGGGGCCCATTATCCGCAGAAACATAGACTTAATCTGAAACTTTTCCAAGAAATTAACTTGGACGAGCTTCAAAAAACTAAGGAAAAAATGTAATCTTAGTTTTCAATGTAACATCATACAGATTGGCAAGTTTAATACTTTCTCTTTTAAAAATAAGTTTCAAAAGGTGTTTTTTGGAGCAATGCCATAGAACACTTTTAAAAATCCCCTGAAGAAGTTTTAAAATCCATGGAAGGTTCTTTATAGTTGAAAAAAGTTTAGATAAAAGGTTCTTCTCTTCACACTAAGAAAATAATAACTGTTTAGTGAAAGGGTCATCAAGGAATTAAAAATGGTTCTTCTGAGGCACCACTTTTTGGAACCATTACTTTTAAGAATGAAGAGATATTTTAGGTTTTTCAAATAATGTTTAGGTAAACAGCTGCTATAAGAACTTTTTCTTAGTGTAAAGAACACAATCAATCAAAGGAACTTGATGAAAAACCTTTGTTTTTTTCATTGTTATAGTGGTCCTCCACCATATGAAATAACATAAAGGTTTTTCATGGAACCATCAATGCCAAAGAAACTTCATTTTTAGAAGTGTACAGTTAGCTTTGTTGGTTCCTGTCCAGACAAACAGTCTGGTGCATATCCTCAATTCTTGTTTAATCTTTTTCCATCCCGTCAAGTTGACTGAAACATCATAAAACAATGGTAACCAGTGGAAACCAGGTCACAGCCTTGCATTCTGTGATCTCATCCACTGCAGTTTCGGTTAACAAAGCACGTGTAATCTCACATCGGTCCATTTGGCTGCTCCTTTTAGCATGTTTTCATAGGGAGGTTTAAAGTCTGTGCATCAAAGAAAGCCTTGTGGTCTTTGACACCGGTGGATATGTTGTGTCAGTTTGTGTAGGCATCAAAAATATCCCATTCAGCTTCCACTTCACAGACTAATGTTGCATTCATGCATTATGCGCACACTCATTTACAATACTGCTGCTAGTCAGATGAAGTCTTTTAAAATGAATGGCAAGTGTTTCTTATGAATATTTATCTCTATTCTTCTCTGTAACTTTGTGAGAATGGGTGATTTGGGAGAGCCCTCTTTTTACACACTGTGAACAAAACGACTGCATTTGTGGAAACATCAAAATAATCACATAAACACTGAAAATAAAATCACATTTGAGCTTGTTTGTCCATGTGGCTCGCACAGTGCCGATTAGACTTGACTATTAGCATATCCGGGATCTAAATGAGGAACATATTAATCCTCTTAACGGGTCTCTTCTTGCAGTTGTAAGAAGTAATGGTGTCAGTTTATCCAGATTCAAGCAGCGCTTACACAGCTTACGCAACAGGCTCATTCAGGTAGACTTTACCTGCCCGGCGATGCTTTCCCTCCCCCATGTTTAATCCAGAGCAGTACACACAGGGGCAAGTGGCCTGAAAACACAGTTGTATTCAATAAAATCTGGCACACCCAGATTTGTGATTTTGTGGTTCATTAGCACCATAATATACAATTTACACTACTAGTCAAACGTTTGGATTATGGAAGATGTTTTAGTTGGGGGGAAAATCTTATGCTTACAAATGTTTTATTTTGAATTAATTAAAAACTGTATGAAATGGTCAAATGTTAAACTGATTTACGAGAACTGTTTTCTATTTTAAAATATTTGAAAAAGTTCTTTATACCTGTGATGACAAAGCCATTACTGCCTGAAATTTCGTTGTCATATGATCTTTCAGAAATCATTTTAATGAATTTCGTAGGAAATCAGAGGTGAATTGGTGCTTAATATTGTTTTGGAAATAAGTTCTGCTTGGAACCGTTCTATTCATGAAAGTATCCTGAAATCCAAGACACTGAAGACTGGAGAAAATACAGCTTTGCCGTCACAGAATAAAGTACAATTTAAAACATATAAGTACAAACCATAGCAAAAAACGAAGAAATCCTTTTTCACAGTATTTGACTACCGCTTTTACTGTAGGCCTCATAATGTAATGTAATATATAAAATATATAATATATTCTGTCATCATTTACTCACCCACAAAGGAAAACGTTTTGAAAAAAGATTGTAATGAGGCTGTTTTGGGTCACCAGTGACTTCCACAGTAAAAAAAAAAAAAAAAAAAATTATATGGAAGTCAATGGTGACCCAAAACAGCCTGGTTACGAACTTTTTTCAAAAGATCCTCCTTTGTGTTCGGCAGAACAAAGAAATGAATACAGGTTTGGAACTACATGAGGGTGACTAATTTTCCTTTTTGAGTGAACTTGCACGTCTTCTAGCTTGCGCTGCCACCTCGTGGCTACATTTAGGAAAACGGCTCTGTTTATCAGGGATTGATGAATTAAGCCTATTTAGACCAATAAACCGGAAAATCGTTGACATGTGTACATTAACATACATTATTCCAAACCATACGATTCTCTCAACTATGTAATGTAATGGTCTCATAGAACAAAATGAAAAAATACATTGAAGGAGACAGAGAGGGTTTATTCATGGGTAGAAAGGATGGCTATCTGTTTAAAAATCAACGAGTGCCCTTTTCTTTACACACAGTCCTGAAAATAACCAGAATAGAAAGAGCCAGAAAAGAACAAAACTCATTTTGAGAGATGGCATATAGAAACATAACAGCAAACGTGACACATTTCGTCATAATGGAACAGTTTTTTCACAGTGATTGAATATGTACATTCCCGAAGCTTTTTTTTACTCATACACGGACAGTAAACAAACCAAAATACATTTAAACATGGTTGCAAAAGCCTTGTTTTAACATGTTTAGTCAAAGTCAAATAGATACAAATGACATATGGAATGTAAAGGAAGACGTTGTCGAGAGGCAATCCTAGTTTTAGCTTCTGAAGTGCTACATTTGGTGAGTCATCTTGATAAAAACTGTTCTCTGGTTTTACTTTGACTTCCTTTTTAAGATGAGATCGCTTTTCTTGACCCTAGTAAAATGCATTGATTTCATACGAAGTATAGTTCAAATTTATTAACATATTTACTGACACACCGCTTGAGATGTACTTTATGTGGAGTACTAATTGTGGCCAACACATTTCATAATATTAAGCCGAAAATGTTTTATTGTCGCTATTGACTATGACTGTATAATCTTTGAATAATATCGGTCTTTAAATCCAAAATAGCAAGTTAATGTACTTAAGTGTACCTAAAGTAAACTTGCAACAGTTCTACTTCAGCACAATATCTACACAGTTAAAGTGCTTTAGTACAAAATTAGTCGTTTCAATTTAGCTGATCAGTTGCAATTGAAAGGTATTTGTATTAAGTATATTAATATGTAAATGTATTTGTAGTATACTTAGCATGAAATACATTTATTTCAAATACATTCAAGTTTATTTATTATTCACTAGGGGAAATGTTGCTTTAAATCGAATTAATTTAAGACTTTTAATCAAAAATACACTGAGGAATGTCATGTGGCCTAATCAAATTCACTTTAACATATATATATATATATATATATATATATACTTAGAGAAAGATCTGTGGGTTGCCTGAAAGGTTTAACCAGAATAAACACAGAAAGCACTATTTTTAGAGAAAGAAATATTTGCTTAAGATCAGCAAAAAAAAAAAAATGTCTTTCCACAAAAAGAGTGCATGAGGTATAAATACAGCATTTAACATGAGTTCATCCTCAGGGTGAAATAGGTGTTGTAGACTAGTTCTATTAGAGAATAGAAATATATACAGAATATGATGAACAGCAGCTGTGAAAGGCTTTGACTGATGTGCAGAAAAGAGCTGGTAGAGCAGATGGGTCCAGGACAAGTAGGGGGGGCTTACCAAAACCTTTGGATCACAGGCCAGGAGACATGAAACAAAACGGTTAAAGATCTTGGCATTACTAATACACTCAAGGCAAACTATGCTGCCTTCATTATTACATTTTAGTTTAGGGGGGAAAAACTTGATTGGATAGCGATAATAACAATCTGAGTATCATGTGAAATTAACTTTTCCATTAGATGAGTTGACTCAAAAATAAAAAGAGTTCTCATCCACAGGTCATCCAAAATGTAGGCGAGTTTTTTTCTGAATTGTAACCGATTTGAAGAAATTCAGCATCACTTGCTCACCAATTGATCCTCTGCAGTGAATGGGTGCTGTCAGAATCAGTAAAACGACACACAAGTAATCCACACGACTCCAGTCCATCAACGAACATCTTGTGACGTGAAAAGCAGTGCATGTGTAGCTAAATAATCTGTCATTAAGGTGTTTTACATTAAAATCACTGTTTCTGACAAATACAATTCCATAATAACAATTAATCCAGTGAAAAAAAGAGCTATTTTGCCTAGTGAATGGTGCTTGAAATGTGCATATTGCTCTCATGGTTAAGATAAGAGCACGTTTTCATTGGAGAAAGCAAGGTTTTGCTCGTATAAGATATTAACTGATGAACTAGAGTCGTGTGGGTGACTTGTGGATTATTGTGATGTTTTTATCAGCTGTTTGGACCCCGATTCTGGCAGCACCCTTTCACTCCAGAGGATCTGTTAGTGAGAAAGTGATTTCATGTTAAGTTTCTCCAAAAAAGAAACAAACTCATCTACATCTTGGATATCCGGAGGGAGAGTACATTTTCAGGAAATTTCATTGTTGGGTGAACCATTCCTTTAAAAAAAGATAACATGAAGCATGCAAATCAGGACATGCAGCTGGCAGTCTTTTTTTTTTTTTTTTTTACATGTACACATTGACTGTAAAGGACATGACAAGCAGATGCAAGATAAAAAAAATTAGCAAAGCAACAGGATGCAAGACAACATTAAAATGAGTTTTGTAAGTATGACCATGAGACGGCATTTCCCCCCACATAACTGATTTGAATTAATAGCATTCATGCAGACATTATTTCCCCACATCAGTTACAACATACTGAGAGTAAAAAAAAACAAAACTTACTTCATTCACACCTAAAATGGAAGAGAGAATAAACAGAATAAGGGAAAAAGTTCTGATATTATAAAATCTCCAGCCGGTGCTCTATTTCGTTTTACTTTATTTACAGACAAACGTCACAGGCACAAATTGATGAACACAGGAGATAACATAAATATAATCATTCGGAGGAAAATGACTGAACTTTGGCAGGACAACCTTCACACAGTTGGCACATATTTTGTCCTCCTAGGGAGCTAATTTTGGATCTTCCGCACGATCGACTCCTACGGTTTAACTTGGACTCACTTCATACCAAAAATAGGTACATTTGTTTATTAACTACTTTGGAAAACTCCACAGTGGCTGACTTCAACCCTAATATCAGTTACTAGAACATACCTTCCAACTAGTGCCTATTATTAAGTAATACATACTAAAGAGGCCTGATATATACTTTATTTTTGAAAGTTGTTTGTTTGCTAACACAGACTAACAATTTCAGAACCGTATCTTTCCATATAAAATTAGAATTAAAAGTATCTAATGTCGTCATAATCCAGTATGCGCATTACTCAGATTGAAACGCATTTGAATTTTATTCGAATTATATACTGGACAGTTATGGACAATAAGGAAGCTTGTTTCTAACAGGAATAAAAATAAATAAATAAATAAATACACATATCTGATGTAACAAAATAAAAAAGCCAATTACAACTTTTCTCCCACCTCACAAATCCTTTTTTTTTCTTCTCAGAAATGTAAGGTAACAGTTTCTCTCTCAAACGTAATTATTTAATTTTCTCAGAATTGCAAGAAAAGGCAGAACGATGATAAAACAATTCTAAATTGCATGGGGCAAAAAAAAAATCTGGATTATGAGATTAAAAAGTTGCAATTACCTTTTTTATTTCAAAGGAAACAAGCCTCAATAGTTAAGGGCGCAACAGGCAACATTATATACAACGGGAGTTTGTGATCATGAATACTGGCTGGAACGGTACAGTTTTGCCTATGGTCACGTGACTACAAAAACAAGTACATTTTCCAAATAAATGCCTGAAACACGACCAGAATGTGTGTTCTCGCTTCTCTGTCAGACATTTTACATCTATGACCATGTTTTCTAATCTGCTGCAAATCCAGCTCTTCATCGCTCCCTTAATGTTTAGTTAAGCATTTGCGCTGCTTGGAAAGACATGCAATACACCTCAACTCTTGAACTCGAAAAGCACATGTTCTCTTAACAGACGCCAGAGAGGACAAAGATATGAGCCAACCCTCTTTGCTTTACAGCGCTACAGCTTAATGTATAGTTATATAATAGACACACACACACTAACAAGTACATTGTATAGATAATAAAGAAATACAATGTGTGTGTAAAGAGTAACTCTCAGACACGTACAAAACATGATCTGTTAAATAAAAGTCCTGCGCAGTTCATCAGGTATCTAGATTTTGCTCGGTGTAAAAATAAATGTTACTCTGCACTTTGTATGCAGACAAATGGGAATAGAAGCTGACAACCGAAGAAAGAAGACCCTCCCTTGTCCCAGTTTGGAAAACCCTACTGCCGTACTTTTCCAGGAATGTAGTTCCGGTCAATACTTTCATCCTGCAGGAACATGTGAAGACAGCGTTCGTTCTGGGCCAAAGGATGACCTGCAATTCTGTAAAGGAAGATGAGAAACGATCCATGAAATATGGGCACACAATTCACAATATATTTGTGGAACCATTTCAGGCCCTCAAACATTAATAATTCGCTTGATTGCACTTCATTTTTAATTTAGAAGTGTCTGTCAGGTATCAGTTCGATGGCTAACCTGTTGATGAACTGTTCAAGCCCAGCTCGCCTCTCCTCAATGAAGGACTCCTCAAAAATGCCCTCATCTCCACGGAAGGGAAGCTGTCTCTTCAATGCCTTTCCAGGCAATGGAGGCACAACAATCTAAAAAAATATTTGCACACGTTTTAAAAACAATTTTAAATCTATAAAGGCATTCCGCATCACATTTGACAATTGAATATCTAAGGCTTTATAATGATCATACATGAACATGAAAAACAAAAAAAAAACAAAAAAAAAAACGTGAAAAACCTGTTGAAAAATTATACTTTTTCAGTACATTTATTAGAATAATTCTAAACAGTAAATATAAAAAAAATGCACCCCGCTTTTAAGAAAAGTTTTTGTCAGTATATCAATCATCTTTCAATTGCATTTGATTCGATATATATTACACCCACAATAAAAACTACATAGCTTTCAATTTGAGCTCAGTTTTTAACATATATTATAGGCCATAAAGCCCGATTCAAATACGATACAAAAATACGCATTTCTGACTATTAGTTCACATGTCAGGCTTTCTTACAACCGTTTTTAATTAGCAAAACACTTTTCTGCAAGGACATGTAAAGACAACCAACAAGATGTTTTCTGCAGGGTCTCCAGGATGAGATACCTTGCTGTCTCTTTCCAACTCATTCTTCAGCCACTCGAAGTCGCTGTATCTTCGTCTGACACACGACTCCTTCAGTTTAAAAATGGGAAGATTTGTCTAGATTTCAACGGAGAAAGCAAAATAAGTCACATGATTATTAAATAATGTCTACATATCTCAGTCGTGTACTCGACGCACAATGGTTCTCGAATTTCAACAAACACATATTGGCAGATATTATTAAAACTACAACATGATACATTTTAAACATCATGTTTAACATCATATTTAATATTTTAGATGTAACTGGCAAGAGGTAGTTGATGGTTGACAGTGTAACAACAACAGCTAAATTAGCTCATTCTCCTTCCGCAAACACTGCTTAAATCCAACTTGCTCACATATCAAACCGATTTTAGACCGAAACCTATCGGTTCATACTATAAAGTCACGATTTTAGAAGCTTTGCGAAGATTGAGGTTCGTTTACGTTGAGTGAGGTGTTAGTTAGCATTAGCGCGCAGGCTAACGTTAGCTAGGCCGAACCGAGCCGCAGCCTCTGTCACAAACACACAACCACATTCATTCACTGGGCCAACCTACCCTCATCCGGACTTCGTAAGTGGTAAAGCGATTGCGGCCGACTCCTATAGTCTGCGGGTCGTACACGTCGATTTCCAGAAAGTTGCTGGGAGGGCCGTAGGCGTCCGTCAGGTCCTGCGGTTTAGAGTTTAACCGGCGAGTATCGGCCACTGTGGCTTCGGACATCTTTGATGACTTACTTCAGACTAACTACGGGGAGGTGTAGTCTAGGGCACGTACAGATGAGAAGGTTTTGATTAAGACATTAAATCGACGGAGGTTAAAATGAGCTAGGTACTTCTGCGAATCTAAAACTTGGATGTGTCCACTTCAGCAACACCACAGGAAATCCTGCGCTTCCCGCACCCCCGATGCGATGATATGTGCAGCAGTATGGGAGACCTATTTTATGAACCACCTATTTTCTTTTTCCCAGCTAGCCAATAGGCGTTCTGTTTTATGGTGACTGACAAGCGATTGACCTATAAGATTTTAGAAGACCGCGAAAGGGGTGGGCTCTTCAGGGTTCCATAAAATTTCTTAACTGGAGCAAGAGAGACTGAAAAGGTGGTGATTGGAAAAACCAGATATGTCTTTTTTTTAACTCGAATTTCTTAGATTGTGATTAAAAAGACAAAAACAAAACAACAACAATTAAGCATTACTAGCACAATTTACCGTGTTGTGTTCTTGTATATTTGTTGATTTCAGTGTTGTGGCAAGCCTTATCGTGATAAACAGAAAACGTTTTTTAATCCCGACCAGCTATAAAACATGCAAACGTACCAAAATAATGCACACAAGAACATAAACCAGTGCTGTTTCATCGTTTACTATAGCTTAGCCTACTCTTTTAAATTAGTTTAACTTTTTTACTTTATTTTCTGTTTTATTTTAATTTTAGTTAATGTTTTAATAATTGTGTTCATTATGTTTTGACATTTTAATAGCCTGTTTTATTTTTTAATATAACTTTTATTTATTTTTAATAGTTATGTTTTTGTCCATATAGTTTTCATTTTACTAAGCTTTAGTTATAGCACAACAGATTACAAATGTGAAATATTTCCTTGAAAACTAGCTAAAATAAAAAATATATATTTTATTTTATTTATTATTTTATTTATTAAAAGTAGCATACAAAGTTTTGCGGTTGTAGTTTTAGTGTTAATTAACTATAAAAACCATGCCATAAAACCCTCAGAAACATTCATTTTAACACACATACACACACACACACACACACAAAAACAGCTAAAGCCAAAAGCATACTTTTACAAAACCTTCCTCTATTGTACATTAGATAGGCCTTGAACAGATATCACTATCTGTGCTGAAATTTTCTTTTTATGAAAAAATTATTCAAATATTTGTTTCACTCATGTATCTACTGCCAATTACTTGATTTGATATTTCATAACTGTATAAAGACCTTGCCATTCCTCTACCTCTGGAGGGTGCCAAACATTAGCATCAAAACCCATGTTGATGTTTAATCATAGACTGTGTTAAACCAAACCATCTTTAATGATTACCGACCCATAAGTGGGACTGCCTCACTCATGTGTGGACTGTATCTTGTTTTATGTTTGTTAGTTTTTTTTGTTTTTTTTCGAATGACAAGATAAATTCATAACGCAACAAATGTTGTCGATACGCAAATGTGGGCCTATCTACTGCACTCTTGCTGTGGACAGATGAGTAACTCTAACCAAATAGTCTACACTGCTTTAATGAATCATAATTCACGCATCAGAAGGTTAAACTGACCAGTTCTACTACCTGACGAGCACTAGGACCCGGATGAGCAGAAACGTGTAGTGGTCCGCACGCGCCCCTGTCAAAAGTGTAGTGTTGGCCACACGCGCGCAGCACAAGATGCTGGAGTACATTGCAGCGAGGGGCTGCTGAAGTCTGTAACGGAGTACTCAAGAAATCGATTCTCTTCGACATGGACTTCACCGATTCCACTTGTAAGTATGATTTGTTTTTCATACACGAGAGTAGCCTTAAAAATATCATCTTCGAAATAAGTAAAAAATGTATATTTTAGTAGGCTAAGTTACCTTTTCTTTGTACCTGTGCTAGAAGGTAAATGTGGTGTTATTACACAATAATATTTTTTGGGGTAAACAGAAAACCCTATCAACATAGTTGCATAGGTGAGTAGGTTAGTGATGCAATGTATGGTTAATATCTTAATGGATGAATGAAATAATGTCACCTGTGTCAGACAGAGTCATTTCACGAAAGTGATGGCTTTTTGTTTCCCTTATGAACATGTGTTTAAATAATTATTTCGTTAATTACTATACCTATAAGCTTTTACAATTAAAACTAAACACACACACACATATAATATTACTATAATTGTACATTTTATAATTGTAAATTTTGTTAGCATTATAACTCCCTCTTATGGCAAAAAAAAAAAAAAAATGCAATTCCTTAAAAAAACAATGACATCATCATTACATCATCACCCTTTCAGCATATTGTGAACCCTTCAAGTAGAAGACAATCCTGAATAGCCAACCCTTTTGTCAAGATTTTCTACAGTAAATAAAATGTAAAATTAATGATTTGCTCTAAAATGCATACTATCATGTATTAAAGCTTTGATGAATAGACTTAAAATTAAAATCAAAAAGCTTAAGAATAATAACAGTAAACTCCTGTTATATTAATACACCTCATTATATTCAAAAAAAGCAAGACCTTTCTCAGCCATACTGGCAAATTGTGCATTACTGCTATAAAATATACAAAAGTATATCACATCCTGTATTATTCATGTCCCTCATTTTCCACTGAGCCACCTATCAGATCCCTCATCCTGCTGTTCGGAGCTGGTTGAAGGCCAGTTCAGCATGATGACTGTTCATGATCTGAAAGAAGACTTCCTTGCCCCTCATGCAGGAAATCCGCTAGAGAATGTGTTCAACTCTGAGTTTGTTTGCATGGATGCCAGGAAAAAACAGCCCATCAGCTACTTGTTGCTGTTTTTAGTTTTTATATGATACTGCTCAAATGTTTTGGGGTCAGGAATGTTTACATTTTAAATTCAAATCTGTACTTCTTTCTTTTTTTAAATTAATATTATTTTAAATTTTTTAAATGTTTTTTTTTTTTTTTTGTTGTTGTTGTTGCTGTTTTTGAAGCCTGCGTTTAATTGATCAGAAATACAGTAAAAACTCTAGTATTATTAGTAATTATTATTATTGCAATTTACAAAAAAACTTTTGTATTTGATGTAATATTCCCCCGGTTTCACAGACAAGGCTTAAGACAAAAATGTAAATCTGAGCTGTTTCAACCAAACAAAAACTTGCACTGACTGATCTTAAAACATGTCAGGGCCATTGTTTTGTCTTAAGATGTACATCAGTAATGCTTTTTTTCTGGCATGTTTATAACAACGTATTTACTCAAATGTCCTAATTGAAGTATTGCCTAATCCTGGCTTAGGCTAAGCCCTGTCTGTGAAACCAGACCTTAATGTGTCATTTATTCCTGTGATGCAAAGCTGAAATCTCAGCATCTTTACTCCAATCATCAGTGTCACATGATCCTTCAGAATCATTCTAATAGTCTGATTTGCTTCTCAAGAAACATTTGTTGAAAGCCGTTGTGCTGATTGATATGTTTATGGAAACGTTATGAATGTTTTTACTGTTACTTGATCAATTTAAATGCATTCTTGTTGAGTATTCTTTTTCTTAAAGATATTGAACTATATTCAAAAATATTCAGTCCCCCCTCCCCAATTCACTGATTAATTCATCAGCAGCAATTCTAGTCATGACAATATGCTTAATTCCTTTGATGCACGATTTCATGCATTCTGTGAAAGGTGGGAGTCGGGGGGTCCGAATTGCACTGATTCCTCCAGCTCCTTGTGCATATGGCTTACATCTATAAATACCCATGGCCAAAGAGACAAAGGCTTCTCTCTTCTGCAGCTTGTGAGCCTGATGGGTCCACACAGGCCTGACACTGTCTCTCACTCCAGCATTCCTCGGCCCAAGCGCAGCCGTCAAGGGCGGCTCTTGTCTGTAGAGAAATCACACAGAGTTATTACGATACACAGGGGCCGGAAAGGTCCTTGTGTGCGACCCTGTAAGCCCTTCCACACTCACGTCCTCAAAGAGTGGAAATCAAAGGCAGTCATCACAGGGTCTTGCTGTGGATGACCAATGTATTAACCCCTTAATGAAAGAAGGTCAGATGCTGTAGCCTGGGATTAAGCTGGAAGAGCTTTTCCTAATCAACCTTCTTCAATCCTATTAATCATGCAAAATAGCAGCCACTATATGGAGCAGTAATTATAACTTATGTCTTTCTTAAGGTGTCTCAACTGTTTTTGTCTTTACATTGAAAGTCCAAAACAACATCAGACTCCACTGACTTTGATTGTGTGGACATAAAAACACTTATAATGTGTTCCACAGCATAAAGAAAGCCATACAAATTTGGAGCAACATGATGGACAACGATAATAATGAGAGTGTTTACTGTACGTTTTTTAGGTGAACTATCCCTTTAAGAAAAAAGTCATAATCAGTGATTGAAGGATACTTTCAAACTATCCAATCTTGTTGTCTTTATCCTAAACGTAAAAATAAAAAGGTTGTACACTGAAATAAATAAAATAAATAAATAAATTTAGCAATGACAGCATTTAAATAAATAAGTATAATCTGATGTACTTAAAAAATAGCTTAAATAGAAAAATGCACATAACAAAATTACTAACACTGAAATGAGAATAGGAGTTTTTACAGCCAGGGTTGTTATTTTGTAGAATGTACAAATGCAACTCTCATGACTGCGTGGCTGAAGTCTTATGACTGCAGTTCAGAAACAGAGGAGATGGGAAAAGAGACAGCAAAAGGCTGCTCTGCTCCTTCACTATAAATCCCACCTGATAATGTACTGACACGTCTCTTGTTTTAGCATTCTCATATTCATTTTGGTGTACTTTGTGCTGATGAGCAGGTTAGTGTTAAACCTGGAATACTGTTGACGCTAATTACAGAAAGTCAGAGCCAGTCTGCAGATTAAAGCTGACGATTCCACAGTAAATCAGGTTTTAAAACACATTTGTGACCCTGGACAAAACCAGTCTTAAGTCGCTGGGGTAAATTTGTAGCAATAGCAATAGGTCAAAATGATTGATTTTTCTTTTTTGCCAAATATCCTTTGGATAGTAAGTAAAGATCATGTTCCATGAAGATATTTGGTCAATTTCTTACCCGAAAATATATTAAAACTTAATTTTTGATTAGTAATAAGCATTATTAAGAGCTTCATTTGGACAACTTTAAAGGTGATTTTCTCAGCATTTAGATTTTTCTGTTCCCTCAGATTCCAGATTTTCATTTAGTTGTATCTCGGTCAAATATTTCCCTATCCTAACAAATCATACATTAATGGGAAGCTTATTTATCCAGCTTTCAGGTAAATCTTAATTTTGGAAAATTAACACGACTGGTTTTGTTGTCCAGGGTCACATTTGTTTTATTTGTCATGCATCTCCTAGCCACAAGACACATGTTTCTGTGTGAGTTTGTTGTGATCGGAACAACTTTAAAGTCTGGTAGTGTATGATCCTTGGTTGTGTAGTCAAGTGTAAGATTCCCAGTTTTCCTTTGTCACTATTTACAGAGACTGTAAGCGTATGATGTCTGGTGTTTTATAAACATTTTCAGATTTTAAAAGTTGTGTAGTATATTCCAGCCTTTAGTGTCTCTTGAATCCTGTTCATTTTCTGAGTATCATACAGCAACTGCATAATACTCGGTTGCAAATCCCGAAGAGACACCCAGTCTTCCAAATTTTGAGTGTGAATCCCAATGAATAAAACTGTCATCCCTGTGGTTTACAGAATCTGAAATGTTAGCATTATCCTCCAACCAGAAAACATCTCTTGGGATGAAAAGACATTTAGGACTTTGAATCAAATTTCAGTGGTTGCACAGTGCATTAAATAAACAAACATAAAAATTGTATATGAACTCTCTGTCTGTCTGTCTATCTATCTGTTTATCAGTCTGTCTGTCTATGTAAATGCATGTCTGTCTGTTTGTCTTCTGTGATGGTCATACAGTAGCATATAAACACTTCTCAACAAACATTGTTTTCAGGGTTAAAAACCGCAGTTGATAAATTTCTTTGAATTGGAATTTAATTCTGGCACATAACCCATTCAGCATGTCTTCAGACAACCGCAATGTACTGCAACTTGTTGCAGAAGGATTTTTTTCCCCCCAAGCTCATTAAGCCATCAATAACCATGTTGTCATCCTCAAAGCCTTCATCCCTTCCCTTTCAATTATGTGGCCTGTTGTTCCTCTGTAATTGACCCCACCCAGCAAGCTGTCATCCACTGAAATACCGAGCGTTAAATTATAGCCATCTCACACTTATTTCCATGTGGCCTCCACGTGACCTTGACTGGTGTTCATCAAAGCTGCCTTTATATTTCGGCGCTGCTTGAGTGTCCTGTACAGCCAAGGCGTGTGACGTCCACCCACCCTGAATCAGACAGCTGATAAGCTTTTTTAAGGATTGTGTGGTCGCGGTATTCTGCATATGAAGCGTGTAGTATCTGAACCCTCATTCCTCTCTGATACAGGAGAAACCCAGCACGGTCTGTGGATATGAACACTAAACAGGCACAGATGGTGTGTGTTGTAGATATGTTGTATCTTATGATTTTTGTAGTGTTTTGTTGGAAGCGCTCCAGATGGGAGGGTCCGGAGCTAAGAGAGAGCGTGCTAGTTAACAGAGGACTGATGGTATGTCATTTTTGGGGGTGTGTGGAGGAGAGGAATAGGAAGCAGAAGGTAAGGGATGATAGAAACTGCTGTCGTCAGCCCAGACAGGAAGCTACAGCTGCAGGACATATCCCCTTACCCACAATGCCCTTGCCTCAAGACCGCACAGCTGCTTTCCCTAGAATTTGTTTTGTAAGTGTATTTGTGATTGTATTCAGTGATGTATTTGGGTGAATGAATGTTTGCACTGCATTTCTGAATGCTTTGTGCTGCATTGTCCTCTTTTCCTCAAAGGTGATGTCATCATGTAATTTTGGACCTCACAATGCCACATTGTCTAGCTACTTTGCTGAGCCACTCAATGAAAGTTCAGCTGGAATGTGTCCAGTCTATATAAAGCAAGTTCTTTTTTCAAAAGTTAGTTTGAATGTAAGTTACTGTATTGTGGATTGCCAAGATAAAAAAGCAATTAGGTTTGTCTTTTTTGAGAACTCAGATTATAACATTACAATTATAATTTAATTGAAACATTTCAACAAATTATTACAATATTAAACAAATTATTAAAATAATAAAATGTACTACTATAAATGAAATAAAAGTATATTTAATATTTAAGATTGTATGTATGTTATTTATCTATTTTAATAATTATACATTTTTAAGTTTAATTTCACATTTTATTAAAAAATTCATATTAAAATTAAATATATATAAAATATTATAGAATGAATTTAAAAAGATAGGAAATAAAAATGTAATAATAATTACTGTTTATATTAAT
>JAUMHP010000031.1:4878107-4918753 GCA_032361065.1 Enteromius trimaculatus | reverse complement strand
ATATACTATTGCTGTCAAATGATCACATCCAAAATAAAAGTTTTTATAATATATATGTGTGTATATTATGTATAAATACAAACACATGCATGTATATATTTAAGAAAAACATGTAACATTTATATATAAAATATATTTTTAATATAATGTAAAATATAAGAATATAAATATATAAATTATATATGTACTTATTTATATATACAAATAAATATATTAGTGCTGTCAAATGATTAATCATCAATAATCACATCCAAAATAAAAGTCTTTATTGACATAATATATGTTTATGCTGTGTTTATTTATTATGTTATATTAAAACACGTGCAGTATATATTTATAAAGTGTTTACATGTAAATGCATTTATATATTTATTTTCTTATATTTGATATTATATCTAAATATATTTCATACATAAACATAACATATTTTCTTTAAATATATTCATGCATGTGTTTGTATTTATATATACTTAATAAATATACACAGTACTTACAAATATATTATATAAAGAAAAACATGATTAATGTGATTAATCATGATTAATCCGTTGACAGCACTAAAATTTTATTTGAATATAAATATTAATGTTTGTAATCAATTTTGAAAAAAAAAATGAAAAAATGTAGGTTTACAAAGTTTTTAGTTTAATAAACGAATACTTATTATTTATCTTTAAGGTGACGAACTGCTAAGCTTAAAATGCTTTGCATTTCTCACCTGATAAAGTAAAAAATTATAATGAATTTATGTGACCGATGTTTGAATATGAATTGTTTCTGAATAATTGGGTAACAGCAGTGATGGGTTTTATAACAAATTACTGATTTGAAAAGTGTTTATCTGTAGAGACTGGTCAAAGCTAATTATCTCAGGTTGGATCACTTAATCGTCTTCATTATGTGTGTATATGAAAGAGAGAGGTCTTTATTTTCTTTATTTTCAGCTGGTCTGTCTTTTGTCACTTTTAACTATACAATATGTCTTTGGTTTGTGAGAGCCAGCAGACAGCACAGATGCACTGAAGCAGTTTGATGGGGTTCAACAAGCACATTCCCACACATTACACACGAGATGCATGGCAGCAGAAACAGGCGAGACTTCAGTAACTGAGCTGACTCTGCTTAGTTCCACAAACTTGACCCAGTTTCCAGAGAGTAACACGGCCAGCAGAAGACACAGAGGCACAGAGGGTGTTGTGTGGGAACTTGAGTTGCTCGGAAAATGGACGGGTCGCTCCCTCGCCCGTGTCATCGAGTGCACACCCAGACAATGGCCCTCTGGAGAGCTGCGGCCCTGGAGTTGTGATTGCGCCGCTCTCAGTACAATAACAGAGTCATCCTACTCTCTGCTCTCTGAGTTTCCGCCTCCTACTCTTCTTCCGCCCCTCTTTTTTTCTTGTTTCCCCTAACGGACACACACACACTCTCACATTTCCTGCTCTCTGAGAGAGAGAAAGGAAAACTCTTAGGAGGAGTTTACTGTCCATTAAACAAAACCAGTGAAAGACAACTGAAAGATAGCTTATCATTGGCTGTGTCATTTAGAGTGATGCCTTTTGGAGATAGAGGAGCACCACAATCTTTTGAAAATAGGCTCATTTTCCAACTCGCCTATTTGGAGTTTTGATATTTTTCTGTATTTGTAACCTTGACTCTTAGTAGTTACATTGTGTATTAAGACTGACAGAAAATGCTGGGGACTATTTTCCGGCGCTGTGTAATATCATTGCACCTGCGGCACCCATGGTATGACGTCGATGTTGATTATTATGGAATAAGCAACTTTTTGTTTTCCGATGGTCTTAGTACATGATGTAACTACAGAAGAGTCAAGTATTAAATAGGAAAAATACTGAAACTCTTTAGTCATTTTTGAGCGAGATGCTAACGGTCTATTCAGATTCAATGATATATGCTAGGCCGCAGCTAAAAGTGCTACCTCCAGACTCAGAGATCGACTGAATGTATTCGAAAACGGTAAAATTGTGTTCCTTTAAGATCTGGAAGTTAAATTTAGTTTGTTTTGGATTTGAGGGATCACAAATTTGCTGAGCAAAATGTGATATTATATACAGTAACCATATATTTCACAATACAGTAATTTTTGCTTTAACGTTTTAACTAAAACTACAGTTAATTAAAAAAAAAACTAGTAAAAATATGAATAAAAGTAGTCAAATGTATAAAACTGATGCATGTTCTTCACTGTTTAAATTAAATAGATATATTTCTTTGTATTAAATTTAGTTACGAGCAGTGACCAGTCAATTTTCTCTCTTTTGTTGTTTGATTAAAATAAATGACAGACAGCAGGAAAACTAGACTGCTGTCACTTTAAGAGCTGCCCGGATCCAATATATTGTTACATGTTTTCTTTCTCAGCTGTTTGGTTTAACTGAAGACCTAAATTACTGTGTTTACAAAGACACTTGCAAAGACAGGCTTTTTAACACACTACTGAGTGGCAAATATATCTCGTTCTTCACATGCATGCGCTTCTTCGGCAACATTCAGAAACAGTCTCAGACAGAGTGTGCATATAGTGTTTCAACAGCTTAAAATCACTTGTTTTTAAACAATGCTTACAACGTGTTCAATACGGTTTCATGACCACGTAGCACAGCAACACCATGTGAGCATGTAACCGTGATAGAAACAACAGTCCTAAATCTCTACCAGGTGACAATCTTTTATCTGTTAATCGCATCTACCAGTATATACAGTAGGCCACCCCTTCGTTTAAAATTGCTCCAAAAAAGTTACCATATTAAACTGTAAAAAAACAAAAAGCTATAGCTTGTGGCGAGTAATGTGGTGTGAGGATGAGTGAGAGACGGTTGATCCAGTGCAGACGTCCCCAAAGAAATCACACCAATGAGGATGAACTGAGAGAGTAAAGAGCTCACAAAAATCCTCCTCAGCACATCACAGCTCAGTTTTGGCTTTGTCTGGAAATGGTGGGTTTTTCATCTCGTTCAGCCGTTGAAAGCGGTGAGCACTTAATTGGCTTGCTTTCTGTCAGCTCTTTGTTTGTGTTCTGCTGAACCGCAAAGGAGTTTGGAAATCTGCATTGTGGTTTCTTCCGTTGTTGACAATCAACCAGGAAGGCTCCAGTCCTAGAGACATTTTATAATTCATCGATTTACCTCTTAATCTTTTAAAATGCATGTTTTTAGGTAATATGCACTTAAATGTTTATTTGGGAATACATGTTTTCGTTTATTCTAGAATTATCTGATTTGTGGGCTTTCGTTGTTGTTGTCATTTTAAAACTGATTAGACTTACTGTGGTTAGAATTTTTGCACAGAGACGATGTCGATGAGTTTAGCTGTTTCCCAAATGACGCACTATACACTATGCACTTATTCTATTAGTATGTACTTATATCAGGTCATTTTATCATCCAACATCAGAGTCTTCCACACTTTTTTCAGCAACTTAATTTCATCATCTCGACATTTGAAAGGAGCTTTTCTTACTGCAGTTATTAGTGGAAACACACACTAATCACTAAAAACGTATAGAATTGTGCATAAGTATACAAATTGGGAACAGATCTGGAGAAATTTAGCATTACATCACTTGCTCACCGAAGGTTCCTCTGCAGTGAATGGGTGCCGTCAGAATGAGAGTCTAAACAGCTGATAAGAACATGACAAGTCTAGTGAAGTGAAAAGCAGAATGTTTGTACGAAATAAATACATTTTTTTGATTCAGATTATTGATGTTCTCCAGCTGAAGAAACTATTTTCAGCAAATTTTCATTTTTGGGGGAATTATTTTATTCCTTTAAAATGGCACAATACAAAGTACTAATAGAAATCAATGGTGATGTTTTATGTTTTATTTCGGTCACTGAAGTTTACATTTGTGGCCTCATTCCACTGTTTATCTTGCATCATCTTACACAGGATAGTTTTGTCTGAGCACATTTTTAAGTAAATATGCTGACACATTCTTCACCATTTCATTAATCCTCACTGTACAATTCATAAATTAGGAGTAATGCTAAAATTTCATAATTCAGTTTAGATTAATTGTTTAATATTTAATTGTAGCCTAATTATTACTAACCAGCTTTCAAATTGCACTACTTTCAGGTTCTACTTATATTACCATTCATATATGTAATATAGACTCTATTACTTGCATACCAAGAAATATTAAATGAACAGGATGATCCTCAAAATAGAAATGCAAGCTCAGAAAAGATCTTTATTTTGAATTCCCCCTGTTTGCATAGCAGTTTGTGATCTCTCCTTCAAAGCGGTGTTTGTTTTCGGAGCGGTGAGGGTCTAGAAAAGAAACCTCATGAGCTATGCAACAGGTTTTTTGATCTGGTCCAGACAGATAGAAAAAAAACGCTGTCAGGGCAAATGCAAAAGGAAGGTCACATATTGCAGTAATTACTTGTGGCCAAGAATAATAATTCCTAGATCAGCAAAGCTAAATGTGTGGCAGGTAGCCTTGAAAAGGGGCTTTTCCTTTCCCATCCCTCTCTTGGGCAGAGTCCGGGGGTGTGGTGTGAAGTGCTTACATGTGTTTCTGTATGAAAGAGATGAGTTTGTCAGGTACTTACCCTTGCTTTTTATTCCTTAGTATGAGAGATGCGTGACTCTGATCTCTTTAATCTGTTTCCCAGCTAACAGGGAACATTCTTGGAACTTTGTCTAATGTTTTCTTGAAGTTGCTTCTTCCAGTTTAACGTCAGAACCTGTGTTCAAAGTGATCTGGTCTTTAATAATGTTCTCAGAACGTTAACTCAAAAACATTACTTATAGATTGCGGAATTGTTTTCTTTTGGATGATCATCTTTTTTTGTAATATTATTACTTTTTAGTTTCATGAGGTTCAGTGATCATACCAAATTCGTAACATTAGCGCGATTAGAAAGATGCATTCATCATTGGATGGATTGCAAATGGATTCAGTGTCATATGTTTATATCAGAGAGTGAGTCTCGTCTACGTCACAGTTTACAGAAATTGCTTCAGGTGACTTCGATTTAACTTGGTTTCCCAAAATGCAGTATGATTTTGCAGCATGAGGATATAAAAAAATGAAATTCACTGCCAACAACCAGTGAACAAACACTCTGAACATAAAAATGTATTGAAACAGGAAGTACTTTTAAAATGTGCACAGAAATAGCAAATCTTAGAAAAATGCAGGTTATATCTGGCTATGATGACTGAAAATATTGAAATGATTTGAATATTTTATATAAATGTATATTATAGATAAATATATTTAAATGATTTATATTATTTTCCTTTGCTTTGAGACACTCTATTCTCTCTTTTTCTAGAATTGTTATAGCATATTATGTAATTGTTTATATAATAGCAAATCATTTTTTCAGCGTCTCTTATGCCCCAAAGAGAACATAAATATTATATCACCACTAAATGTCAATCAGCATTTTATAACAAGCATCTAACTATGTTTTTCAAGGCCAGCTATTAGAGCTACTTTTCCTCTGGTTTTCTTCCTAAAATGAATAATGAGATATGTCCGCACCTACAGACAAGCATTATAAATGTTGCTGCATTGTTGACTAGCTCCATATACATGAGTGCTTATTCTAGGACTTTCTAAAAATGTTGTTTCTCTTTAGGGGGTTTCTTGTTTCCTGTGTTTGTTAGGCCATTCATAACAGTGCAGCTATTGTTCACCATGCACAGATTTGGAAGAGCACTATCATAAGAAATCAATTCAGGTCATACCCCTATCTTTGCTTGTTTATTGCATTAAACTTCAGGATATCATGTTTGGCTTTTTGGCAAGGTTTCCTCAACAAACAGCCAAAGAAATCAGATGTCCAACAGCTGAGGCCTGCCTCATGACAAAAAAGAAAAGAAAAAGGTCAAATTAGCTGAATGGAAATGCCCAGTCACTCCTAGTTACGTGATTAGAAAATAAATAAAACTTAATAGAAGTTGCTTATAGAAATAGTTCACCCAAAAATTTAAATTCTGTCATTATTACTCAACCTCAAGTAGTTTCAAACCTGTACGCATTTCTTAGTTCTGCCGAAAACAAAGGAAGATATTTTAAAGAAAGCTTGGACCAGGCTGTTTTGGGTCATCATTGACTCCCATAGTATTTTATGGAATCAATGGTGACCCAAAACAGCCTGGTTACAAACTTTCTTCAAAATATCTTCCTTTGCACCAGGGTCCAAAAGTCTAGTGATTTTTACCATGCAAACATGTTTCTGATCACTGATCCTGTCCCTGTCTTGAATCTCTGCAGGTATGGAGCACCTGGTGAAAGAGTTGTGTTTGCTTCTCAAGCTGCTGGAGAACGAGAGCGTGAGTTCAGCCACGGCAGAGAAGATGAGTGTGGTCAGAAACTTGGTCAAACAGCTGCAGCCATCCGGTGAGATTGAGCAGCAAATACATAACAGCTGAGCAGAAATACCAGGCCAAGGCCCCACTGAAGAGATTCACACATGAATAATTATAGCAGCGTTGAAGTATTTCAGAGAGCGCAGTTACTCTGAGCAAAATGACTAATTAAAAAAAATACTGCCTGAAAATGCTACTCCAAAAAAATGATAGGAATAAAATGTGTAATAAGTGATATTCTGTGAAGCCGTATTTCATGTATGAAGGGTAAATCATACTTGTGATATTGCAAAATAATTAAATTATGTTTATTTATTTCATAGTGAATGGATCTGACTTTATATACATGAACACGTCTCTGTATGGAAATGGTACCAGCTTTGTTGAATCGTTGTTTGAAGAATTTGGTGAGTTTAATTCTCTGTCTGCTAAAACTTTGATAGTGCAAATCATTTTCTTTTACTGAATTTTGTTTTGCGAAACAGCGGCTAAAACTGCAGTACATAAATAATTGTAGTAGGTGCTACTAAAAATAGCGGAATGAATGGCAGCTTTGTTTGTTATGATCATATTTCCAGGTTGTCATATGAATTGCATGTGTTGTAATTGTTCAGGTTTGATGTTTGTTCTCAGACTGTGACCTGCAGGATCTCAGGGACTCGCCTGAAGAGATGAAAGATGTGGAGCAAGAGGAAGCTTCCAAACACCCGCCCACAAAATCGGTACAAGAATATGTATGAAATGGAAAAACATTAAAAAAAAGAAAAGAAATGAGTAATAATGTTCAGCAAGGATACATGCAGTTGATCAAAAGTGTGGCAGTAAAGACATTTGAAATGTTGCATGTTTTGTAATGTTATAATATTATAGTGCTGTCAAACGATTAATCACGATTAATTGCATCCAAAATAATGTAATATATTAATAATAAAATACATTTTGTTTTGTTTTGTTTTATTAAGTGTGCAAATTTGTAATAATAAGTAATAATTGTTTTGTTTTTTTCAGAGTCCCACAGACACACCTCCTCCCCTTCCTACCACCCCTCCTCCTGATGATTACTATGAAGAAGCCGTCCCGCTCGGACCAGGCACAACGCCCCAGTATATAACTACTCGCAGTAAGTCCAAACACATTGATGATGGCACAATAACAGCCGTTTATGAAACCTAACACAGTGTGCTTATTTATCAGGTAATTCCAGCCCTCCAAACTCAATAGAGGATGCTTATTATGAAGATGCTGACAACAATTACCCAACAACTCGTCTGAACGGTGCCAGCAAAAGCTCCTGTAAGGAGTGCTGTTTGTTATGCTTGTACAATCTATCAAAATATGATACACTAGTTTTAATATCAGTTGATGTCAACAGACAATGATTCAGATGCACTCAGCAGTTCTTATGAGTCCTACGATGAAGAGGATGAGGAAGCTAAAGGCAGAGAGAGGACGCACCAGTGGCCTTCAGAGGAGAGTCCAGATGGTCAAATGAAAGACTGCCGCAAATGTGCTTTCCTGCTTCGCAAGAAACGCTTCGGTCAATGGGCTAAGCAGCTAACAATCATCCGTGAGAACAGACTTCAGGTGAAACGCATTGAACTGTTAAAAAAAGGGAGACAATCTAGCATCTGGTCAATCCCGGCAAGCTCTAAACTTTTGTTCTTCACAGTGCTTCAAGAATCCCAAAGATCGATCTCCACACGTTGACCTCCCCCTGAATCTCTGCAATGTCATCTATGTGCCCAAAGATGGACGCCGCAAGAAGCATGAGCTTCGTTTCTCCATGCCGGGAGGAGAGGCGCTGGTGCTGGCTGTACAGAGCAAAGAACAGGCCGAGAGCTGGCTCAAGGTGCTTGATCACAATATATAACATAATATAGTGGATTTTTGCAAACTTAACTATTGAGTTTAAACTGAGAAGAAAGAGAAGGAAGTCTGGGAAAACAGACTAAAATATCAGAAATGTAAAAATAATGATTTCCTGAAAAAGGCAAAAAATGTTTATAGTGAATGTAATGCTCAACAGTGTTATTCATTTTAGTGTTGTTTATATACTATTGTAGCATTTTTTTAAATGTTTTATTTAGCTTTTATTTATATATTTTCAGCTTTCATTTTAATTTTAGTCTATGTTTGTAATTTGACACTACAAAACCAGTCATAAGTGTCAGTTTTTTAAAATTGAGATTTGTACATCATTTGAAAGGACAATAGGCAGTATTTGGTCAGGATACAGCTATTTGACAAAAGAAAATGCAAATATTGAGAAAACTGCCTTTAAAGTTGTCCAAGTTCTTAGCAGTATGTATTACTAATCAAAAATTAAGTTTTAATATATTTACAGTATAAAATCTACAAAACATCTTCATGGAACATGATCTTTATTTAATATCATTAATGATTTTGGCATAAAAGAAAAATGGATAATTTTGACCCAGTGTATTTTTGCCTATTGCTACAAATATTGTTTGTGGTCCAGGGTCACATATATTTATATGTGTATAGAATTTACCTTCAATTTATTTTCGATTTTTAAAGTTTTTATTTTTGTATTTTTAGTACTTAAATTTTAGTTATTTGTGTCAGTTTTCAGTTAGTTGGCCACATTTCTATGTTTAATATTTAAATTTTATTTTATTTTACCTTTATGTAAAACAATATTATATAATAATAATATACTTTATGTAATGAACAATATTTTGTTTAGCATCAACGCTGCTGCTCAACGAAATATTTCTTTGTTTAAAAATGTATCTTTGACAATAAATTATGCAAAACCAATCATGATCAAGGATTAATTCATTTTACCATTTTGACTGTTTTCAGATTTCATAGTGTCATGGTATCAGAATAAATCTGGTTCTGACAAATTTAGTTATATTTTATTAGCTTAATGACTCTCTTCTGTTAACCCTTATGTAGGTCATTCAGGAAGTAAGTAGCCTGGCAAACAGCATTAATGGAAAAGATAGTTCATCCTCTCCGATGATACTGCGAAAACTGGAGCTGGACAAGGTAAGGCTGAACAGATTACTAGGATCTTGTAACCCTGAGTACAGTAAACAGCTAACCTATACCGATTACAATGTTGACATGAACATAACCAGCTGGGTGATCCCTAATATTGCTGTGTCTTGGTCATTGCAGATGATGTCAGCAGATAAACATACTTCTGATTCTGACAGCGCAGCCAATGGAGACGTCACCCGTGAGATCTGTGAGAACGGTATGGACACAATCGATCAGCTTCTTTGCTTAGCGAATGCTTTTGGGGTCAGATTGAGTTTTCCAGGTGTACAGTGTTTCCTTGTGTTAGTTCTGTGATGTCACGCTGAAACAATGGCATTAGGAACTCAGGAAGGATGTAGCTGCTCTGTGCAGTACTTCCTGTGTCTTTGATGAGGTTAAAGTTTGTCCCTTTTGGTATGTCACATCCTCCTCCTTCTTTTTTCTCATGTTTTGTGGCATACACATTAAATTGGGAATTTTATGTAATGTCAGAAAAGTTTTTTTTTTTTATCATTATTAAACAAAACTGTTGTGTGCTATTTTTTATGCATTATACATTGCTCATACTGTACATTATAATGTTGTGATGCCTAAATACAGTTGCATTAAAATACATTTATTTTTTTGGTTTTTATATTTTATTTTTATTTATGCAAAATATAATACCATTTTGATTTCAATAGCACACATCTCTAGTTTCGGCAACTGGACTTTTCAAGTGGTACAGATGGATCTCATTTTAAACTATGAGTAAAAACACTTGAAAAAGCTATCGACATAAGTATGCTGTTTTTTCCTCAACATTGCAAACAAAGGAAGTCAATGGCATCTTCGTTAATAGAATCTAAACATTTGTTTCATGTCTTGTCCTTGCACTTTATGCATCCTCTCATGATGCTTCCTGTGATTCTTCCTGCAGGGAAGGGCAAAAAAGGGACATTCTCGGAGCTGACTGGATCTATGAGTCGAGCTGCTGGCAAGAAAATCAACCGCATCATCAGTTTCTCCAAGAAGAAGCCTCCTCTGCCGGGCGAAACCAATATGCTTTCCCACCTGGATGACAATCCTCGTTGTGGTGAGGGGACATAAATCCACTTTCCCTTCACGATCAGCCGTTGATTTTTTTCATCTTGTGAAACGTTGCTTCAAGTCTTTAATTTTTTCTTATCTCTTTCTAGGTTACTTAAATGTCCTGGTAAACCAGTGTTGGAAGGAGCGCTGGTGTTGTGTGAGAAATGGGACTCTGTATCTCCACAAGGACAGAGGGGACATTCACACCCATGTTAGTGCGTTAGCCCTCAATGGTGTAGATGTCTTACCCGGTCTTGGACCCAAACATCCTTTCGCCTTCCGCATCATGAGAGCGAGCACCGAAATAGCTGCCCTGGAGGTGATAAAATAGATATTTATTACATTGTAAGATCTCTAATTAAAAGAAGTGTAATATTGTAAAATAATCGACCTCAGGCAAGCTGTTCTGTGGAGATGGGCCGCTGGCTGGGGGTTTTGTTGGCTGAAGCAGGAAGCGCTACCACCCTTGAGGCATTGCATTATGACTATGTGGATGTGGACACCATCAGCAGCATCCAGAATGCAGCACGACACTCGTTTCTGTGAGTGGACATGAGGATATTTAACTTGTTTCATTTGGGATGAGTAAAGAAGTTTTCAGATTTGTAGTTTTTTCATGCTAATTCTTGTTTTATTACATTTTTACATTTTCACAGGTGGGCGACCTCCTCTAGCAGCACCCCCACAGATCCACAGACTTACGACGAAGTTCCCTACGAAAGCGTGTTGGTGAGGGGTCAACTTAAAAATGCATCACATGAACATTAACTAGTTGCTTATTACTGTAGCATGCCTTTTATTAAAATATTGTCTGTTCATTAATATTATAAAAGCACTTATAATAAAACGTACCATATTCTACATTCCTAATCCAATGTAATAACTAAACTTAGCAACTACTGACTATTAATAAGCAGCAGATTAGTACTTTAATGATGCAGACGTCATAGATAAAGTTTTATTAATAATGAGAACTGGACATTAAAATAAAGTGTGATTTTTTTTTTTTTTTTTTTGTGGTGTTTTGTAAAATCAAACCCCTCAGCTAGTAAAGACTATTATAATTCATATATGTGACCCTGGACAACAAAACCAGTCGTAAGTGTTATTTTTCCAAAATTAAGATTTATAGATGATCTGAAAGCTGAATAAATAAGCTTCCCATTGATGTATGATTTGTCAATACTTTTACGGCAATATTTGACCGAGATACAACTAAATGGAAATTTGGAATCTGAGGGAACAGAAAAATCTAAATGCTGAGAAAATCACCTTTAAAGTTGTCCAAATGAAGATCTTATCAATGCATATTACTAATCAAAAATTAAGTTTTAATCTATTTTCGGTAAGAAATTGACTAAATACCTTCATGAAACATGATCTTTACTTACTATCCAAAGGATTTTTGGCAAAAAATCATTTTGACCCATACAATGGATTTTTGGCTATTGCTACAAATTTACCCCAGCGACTTAAGACTGGTTTTGTGGTCCAAGGTCTCATATTTGCTATATTTGCTATATATTTAAGATTTGTATTCATATAAAAAAATCCTGAATAAATATCACTGTTTTCACAAAATTAAGCAGCAGCATTGATAAAAATAAGATTTGTTTTTGAGCACCAAATCAGTAAGTAATTTCCAATAACATTTCGCTATTGTTCTTTTTACTGTATTTTATTTTTAAAAAAGGCCTTGATGAGCATAAGAGACATCAATTTAAAATATTTTAGTATTTTATAATACATTTCTATTACATTTGAACAATAGTGTACATTCTTGGCATTTATGACATTTAAAAAGAATGGTTCAGCACATTAATGTGTTGTTTCTGGCATGATTAACCACAGTTCTCTCAGAGTTTTATCCTGAAATGCATGTCTTTCTGTTTTATTCTCTGCTGTACTTCCTAAAATATTTTTGTAGCATCATTGCTTTCTTTGGTGGGTGGTTAGGTTGTGCAGCTGACTTTGTTATGTCTAGTCAGCAACAAATGTTCTTGTTCATATTTCTTAATAAAAAGGAACTTTGCAGGAAATCCTTAAGTAAGCACATTGTGTAATGCTGAAGTAAATAGTATCATACAGGAAGGGAAGAATTTTGGACGCTTACGGAAAGCGTTGTATTTACATTTCCACACAGACTGTAATTACTCCTCATTTTTTCCCTCTACTGTGTCTCTTTCACCCACAGGTCGATGAAAGTCAGTCTAAACTAAAGCGTTATTCTTCTATGTCCAGTGTGGACACAGCTAAGGGTGACACACAGATCACAGTGAAACGACACGGTTCCTGTAAGTTCTTTCCAATGGAAAATCAATCTGTCATAGCTTTACTGTTTAAATTCTTATAAGTGGCCATTTATGACCAATTCTATCTTATGTTTGTGTTGTAGCTGTGAATCACTACGGTAAATATGGAAAGACGAGGGCTGAAGAAGACGCACGACGGTATCTCAATGAGAAAGAACAGCTTGAGAAAGAAAAAGAAGTAATCAGGAAGAGTGTGCTGTCACTGCGCTCAGAAAAGAGGGTGGTGAAGGAACAGCTGAAAAAGGCGGCTGGTGAGAGAATTAAGATTTGAGTGCGAGCTAATAACATGCAAGGTGGTTTGTTGCAGTATTTGGCACCACCTGCTGACAATATCTCCAGTTATGGGAGATGTTCATTTAATGTGGTATGTTTTGTACGTGTGTGTCAGATAAACAGCAGAAAGCCATGGAGCAGCATCTGGCCCAGCTGGAGGAAAGCTGCCGTCAGAAGGAGGCTGAGCGAGTGGACCTGGAGCTGCGACTCACAGAGGTGAAGGAGAAACTGAAGAAGTGTCTGACTGGAGGAATGCTGGGGGCGCCTGTGGAAAGCAAACCCACCGTTAAGGTACCTGCACTGTTTACTCTTAATGTTTTTACTCTCAGATAAAGCTGATTTTACCGTGAATTTAATTCATTTCTTACTTGTACCTGTAGGTTCCAGGCAAAAAAAAGGAAAATATTTACAATGGTGCCACTGTGCCGGTCAACTGTGCATCTGAAATGAAGAAACGCCCCCTGTCGATATATGCATCCACCAAAGGAAACGTCATGCAGAAAGCCAAGGTATACTAGTAACTAGTAAAGTAATGCATTTACAAAAAAATATTTTAGCTGCTTTTTCAAACAAATACTTTGTATTCCCATTTATTGACTGACTACTCTCCTTTTGCAATGTTGAGAGAAATCGGGTGTAAGTGCAGAGGCATGTTTACAATGTTTCAAATGTGAACATTTAGTCATCTCACTTTCATAAGAACAGATTTGGTGTTGCTAAAAATGAATTAAAACAGTGAAATGCAATAGAACATGATGTGAACCTATATTAATTAAATATGCTATCTTTTAGGTATCTAATTCTATTTTATTAACCAGTATCTTTGCTACAGATCTTATATTTTCCAAATCAACCATAATAATAAGCAAAAATGACTTTACTTACTTTCTTCTGCATGCTATGCAGCTGAGCAGCGCCCTCTACTTGCAGATTTCAAATTTACATTTAATTCATGCCTGAGGCCTATTCATTTAACTTTTAGTTTAGGAATTTTACATTTGCCAAAAATATAACCATATATATATATACATAAACTAAGTGGCCAAGCACAGAGGAGAAAAAGGTAGTACTGTAGTGCATTTGTAATTGTAAGTTTACTGCTCTTATGTGTTATTTTTAATCTTTTTATATTTTTTTTTTATTAGGAATGGGAGTCAAAGAAAGTGAAGTGATTGTAACATTGTCATCAGAAGAGTCTGAGGATCTGTGGCTGCGTAGGAACTTTTACAGGGATAGTTCAGCCAAGAAGAAAAATATGCTAAATTTTTAGGAGTTTTCATTTTTGGTTAAACTATTGCTTTTGAGAAGAGAAGAGATTGCATCTGTGAGTGTCCTGTCTGTCCATTACATTGCACTTATGCACGGGACAGTTGACCGAATTAGAAAATGGTCTGTAAATAAAAATGAATGTTAAATAAAAAATTGCATGAAGATAGCAAGGATAAGGGAATGTTCAGGCAACAAAAGTGTTTTATAAACATTTGTTCAAAACGAGTTAAAATAGGTGCCTGAATTATACGAAAATCGTGTTTTGTTATCATGTCTTTTCACATGTTACTGTATAATGCCGCGGATATTTGTGGCCTTCCTGCTGATTTCTTTGTGCTGAGATACAGTGTTAATGTCTCTCTCTTTTACATGTTATGTGAAACTGAACTGCATTCAAAGGATTTTCCATTTTGTTAACACTAGGGCACTTAATTTACCAGATTTATTTATTTCTATTTTGTACATAAAACCAGTTGAAAGAAAAGAATCATTGTTTTTCTTTGCAACATCTGGGTAATTGTTCGAAATAAAAAGTGTGTTCAAAGTGGCTTTGTTAGAGTTCTGTTTATTTAAGCTAAAGAAAAAATGATAATAATTTAATTTTGGATTACACTGTAATGATGTCAACTAGAATAGGGTTTGCTTATAAAAAAGAAAGTGAAATGGGGGGCAAGACATCAGCATTAATTAACATATAATAATATATCCAGCATAAGTATTCAACTGGGGGTCCACACATTCATTCAAAAATAACTTTTTTTCTCAACATGAATAATGCTAAGTATTGTTTTCATTGTTGTTAGTCATTATTTTTTAAACAAATAAAACTGACCTTTATATTAGGGGGTCTTTAAGCAAGCTGGGAGTCTAGGTGGGTGGTCCTTGCCTGAGGCACAAAAGGTTTACAGCCCCCTGAAGCAGATCATCGTGTTTAATAAAACATTCAATCCGTCAAATACAGTACAGAAGAACAAAACATCCGTCTGAACTAACAGTTTTATAATTAAAAATGCAGGAATTTAATTCTTTGCTGAAACAGGAAGGCGAGATTCAGAGTCGTTTTAGTGAATCGGCTCAGTGATTCGAAACAGTGACTCACCGAGCAGGTCACGCGCACCCGACCACACAAGCTACTGAGGAAATGGCCGTGCGCTTTCTGTCCGTAACGAGAAGATATCCTATCGATTTGTGCAGGTTAACACCAAGTGCAGTCAACAGGTAAAGCCTCATTTATAGCGTAATACTCAGGCAAAAGTGCTAAAACACGAGAAAACTGGGCTTTGTTATCATTAACCGTTTCAAGTGTTGCGGTGTTAGCGTCGCTGCTAACTGGCTAACGAGTAAGTTAACGGTTTAGCGGGACCCAAACCTCAATCTAACCAATAAATACAACCCATACGAGTTTAAATTTGTTCCGAAGCGACGAACACGTCGACCGTGTCTCGTTTGGTAGTTTATATCGTGTTTAAAATTGTTTAGCTGTATTGTCCATAACTCATATCTGTCAGCTTTAATATCACATCTGTGTCTTGCTTTAACGTTTCGTCTTCTCTTAGTTACGGGCTATTGAATGTAACAATAAAATTATTAACTGTTACAGACGGTATCAAAACAGTATCAGATATCATAGTAAGTAAGGTTAACGTTACGTCGGCAAGCCCTCTGCTGGGCTTTCCTCTATTTAAGGGTCTGTTTTGTGTTTTTAAAACTTTACTTTCGGTTATGTAACTTACACCTCAGTCCTACGCCTCATTTACTTTCCCAGCTGTACATGCTAAACGGAATAAACGTGTAATTATTCGTGATGATGAATTGTTTTTATTGCATTCCTGTGGATTCTCTTTGTTGGCGGTACATACCGATGTAAACGGGTCAAATTAACCTTCCTTACTGTGCCAAGAAACTGCAGCCATCTATTACCATTTGGATCAGATTGTCAAATTGAAAATCAGACATTGAATAGTTCTTATTTAGGATAAATTTGTCTACCCAAATAGTTTGTATTACTTTACAAAATGATTTATCTATTTATATATTTATTAACACTTTTGTGTAAAATAAAATGTGTTTGCTTGTTTTAGGTAAATTAATACCATGTTGTGCTAATTCATTCTCTTTTATAAGATGTGGTTATGATTTAAATTTAATTTACATGACGGTGCAAATTATTATATGCCGAACAATTTGTGGTGGCATTACATGTAATTACAGCCTTTGTATCTATCTATTGAATCCTACCATAAAGGACAGCAAATGTTGAGTACTAAAGGTTTGAAAATATAAAAGAAATTACGATAAAATCAGATTTTCTTTTTGTTATTGTTTACATGTAATATTAATTTGTCAATTGGATGTTTTTATGCATGAAATATAGCTAATAAAGAAATGTTTTACACAATCATTGTAGCATTATGCTCAGCACAAAGTTAAATGCCACAATTCTGTAGTCATCCAAGATCTAGACGAGTTTGCTTCTTCATCAGAACAGATTTGGAGAAATTTAACATTATTTTTAACATTTAAACGGCTGATTTAAAACATAATAATTGACAAGTAATTTAAATGACTCCTGTTCATGAGTTGTAACACAAAGCTACACATTAAAAAAACACCACGACTGCTTTCTCCAATGTCGTCGTCTCTGAATTAGTGAAATATGCACAGAGCACTGTTTAAAAACGGGTTAATGGTGGATTTTAATGTTAGAGGATAAAAGGAGATTAACTTTTATAGGACAATGCATGTATTATGGTTTATAGAGTTGTGATGCTTTTTATCAGCTGTTTGATAATTTCATTGATGCATTGATGGATCGCAATGAGTATTTAACAATAGTTTTTCTTTTCTTTCCTCCAGGTCCGTCGTAGGCCTCTTCAGCACTGCAGCAGAACATCGTAGTGCTGGTGATGACTGCCATGGTGATGATGGAGATGATGACCACAGTCACTCTGTGACACATGTCAGGACCTTAGAGACGAGAGCTAGAAAACTGGAAGAGCAGGTTCACGACCTCACAGTAAGTTCATATTCGGTACCGTTTTATCCCTTCTCCATCACCAACATAGTTCCACTGTGGGTTTCCAGCCTGTGTCTGTTCTCAAACTACTTACTGCGTTTCCACTGCAAATGGGGGAGTTCCTCGGATTGAAAGATTGGTTCAACTCAAGACATAAAGGTTTGCTGGTGACTGGAGAAATGCTGATAGTGCCTGTGGCATTCTTGTTTCACTATGTGCGGGACGTGCGGAAAAAAACAAATTTATACCTTCAGTTTCAGTTAATCTACAAAAAGAACAGATAAGAGTACCAGCAGTTTATGCAATGAGCCAATATGCTAAAATCATTTCCAAGTACTGTGAACACCAAACAGAAGTTCTGAACTGCCCACACAAACAGCGACTTTTAATAGTCGGGTAAACAGCACGTACCAGGATTGCATCACCTTTCGTTCCTCAAGCCAAGAACAGACTCTGGCTTCAGAAAGTGAACGGTTCTGGTGGAAAAAGAGTATTTGTAAGCTGTTTCAGCTTTGTAAGAAACCAGCACATTCATTCACAACACTCATTTAGAGTTTAAATATGTAAATACAACATTAATAAGGGATAATTATCAACTGCTACATTGACCCGGTCAGCATTTGGTCTTTTTTGAGCATTTTCAGTAGTCATTGACTTAGTGATAATGCACAATTTTTAGTCAATTTTCAATTAATTGTATGCACACATACATTTTAATTACATTGCTATAGTTAAATTATAATAGCCACTAGTTTTAACCAGCGTTATATTTGTTTGCGCTTTTTTTTTTACAGGAGAGATACAAACGAGCCCTAGCCGACTCGGACAATGTCAGAAGAAGAACACAGAAGTTCGTTGAGGACGCCAAACTATTTGGTAACCTACTTTAGTTTAGCTACACATTCTAGCTGTTCATATTGCATTATTAAAGCAGCATTACATTAAACATTACGCTCCCCTTACAGGGATTCAGAGTTTCTGTCGTGACATTGTGGAGGTGGCAGACCTGTTGGAGAAGGTTGAGGAGGGAGATGGAGTGCAGCAGCTGACACAATACATGACACACATACATGGGCGGCTGCAGGACATCTTTACCAAGCATGGACTGGAGAAGATGACCCCTGTGGGATCCACCTACGACCCATATCAGCATGAAATAGTCTGTCATACTCCTGCAGAGGGAGCGGAGCCCGGCACCATAGCTGTGGTGAAGCAAGATGGTTACATGCTGCACGGACGTACTATTCGGCATGCCCTTGTGGGGATAGCTGTGAAGACGCAGGAGCATTGACAGAGCTTTCGATCAAGTTCTCTCCTGCTTTTTATTTTTTTTTTTTTACACTCTCTTTCTTAGTATGTACAATATCATTGTTCTTACATCCCTAGACAACTACATGCTTGACTTACTCTTTGAAGTAATGGTTATTTATATGTATTTATATATAAAAAAAAACGTTTTGTTTTTCTAACGTGTATTTACAGGTTAATCAGCCTTTTTTTGTTTTGAACCCCTGATTTAGAATGTCCAATAACCATTTAATGTTCGGAAAGATTCATCGTCTTTTGTGTGTTAAAGACACTACATTTGTAGTGTAATAAGAATCATAGTGTTAAATTGACCCGGAAAATGCACTTTACACCCTTGTCATGGTGGTTTATGTAAGAGATTAGAAGTTTTGAAGCTTAAGGGATAAAGACTTTTATAAGAGAGTAACACTTTATAATAAGATTCTATATGTTTAACACTAGATAATGTAGTAGGTCTCATGAATTAACAATGAACATCACTGATATTGATTAATGTTAATTTAAGAATATACTGTTTATTCAACGTCATATTGGTTTATTTTAGTGTTAAACTAATGTTAATGCATAGAATGTTATTGTAATGTTACGAGAAAGTCTTGTGAAATGTCAAGTAAATGTTACAGGCCACCAGATGCTAAAACAAATGCTAAAAGATTTCTCTTTTTGAGGGGAGAAATGTACATCAGATTTACATGTATCCAAAGTGGAACTAAACTGAATGTTATTTTGGGAGATAAAATGAACATAAGAAATATTTATATGTATTTATTTTGTAATAGTTTGCCCTGATAGTTTTTTTTTTGGTAGCTGAAAAAAACTGTAAGCTATTTTCTTTAAAGTTTTTACAGAAGTATGCTTTGTAAATGTTGCAGACGATTAGTTTTGAGTGTTTGTGTGCAAGACGTGTTTTGCCTGAATAAAATCTCATTTGTTCATTCCGTGCGCTAGAGGTCAGTCTTTACAAATGTAGCGCTCAGTTCGTTCCGCAAGAAACTGCAGAGCGTCGCGGAAGAAACCGGAAGTACGGTCAGAGTTGCTGCTGCACGTGTTCTCTAGCAACACAAAAATAGTTCTCAAGTTTGTTTTACACAGTGTAGCGAAAAATGACAAAGACAAAGAAGGAAAAAAATGTTGAAAAGGAGAAAACCGTTGAAGAGGAGATCGGGGGAACAGAGAAATCCTATCAAGAATTAATAGCCACTATAAACCCAATCGCAAACCCGCTTGCGTCGCGTAAACTAAGCAAAAAGCTTTATAAGTGCGTCAAAAAAGGTAAAATGCGTTTCAAAACATTTCTTCTATGTCTAAGCTTTAGCGATTTTGAATCTCTGTAAAATGTATTAAACATGACTATATAGTTTTAACGTTTTAGAGAGCCACGTGGTTGGAATTCATTATAAATATTCTTCGTTAATTTACACAGCGGCTAAAATCAAACAGATTCGGCGAGGAGTAAAAGAGGTACAGAAGTTCATCAACAAAGGAGAGAAGGGGTAAGGAGAAGTTTCTTTTCTTCGTGTTTCAGCTTCATTCAGCTCAAGTTGATGTTTATGATTTTCTGTCATCTGGTAGTATTGTGGTGTTTGCTGGAGACACTCTTCCCATCGAAGTGTATTGCCACTTACCAATCATGTGTGAAGACAGAAACCTGCCCTACGCTTACGTGCCATCTAAAGCTGTAAGTTCAACATAACGCCATGCAATATTTCTAATTCAATTACGGCACAGAGTTACAATATTTGCCCTCTCTCGGCAGGATTTGGGCTCATCAGCTGGATCGAAGCGTCCCACATGTGTTATCATGGTCAAACCACATGATGAATATCAAGAAGCCTATGATGAGTGTATGGAGGAAGTCACGTCTCTACCCAAACCAATCTGAGGACAAAAAATGTTTTCTTTTTTTTTTTTAAGGAATGAGTGAATTTATATAAAATCAAATTAGAATGGCTTTAAGTGACTTTGCACGGTGTTAATGTTGACCAGTGCATCTGTCATGTCATTTATAGACTGAAACCTGTTCTGGCTTCTTCGTGGACTTCATTTGCCGAAAGAAACTGAAATGTATGATGAGTCAATGTGATGTTGTGCAAAGTTCATGTCACCGGACAGTAGATGGAGCTGTTGCTCAGTGTTTGACACTCTTGATCTCTGTTATGCTTGCTGTATTAATTGGTTTGCTTTCCATTTGTCTTGAGGTTCACTGGTTTTGGAGCAATGAACCTCAAGAGCTCCAAGAGATGTCAGAATAAACTTTTTTTTTTTTTTTTTTTTTTTACTTTTAACTGGGTTTAAGAAATGGTTCATTTTATTTCCGTAATTCAACTCAAATTGTGAAACTAGTGTATTAAATAAATTCAGTGCACACAGACTGAAGTAGTTTAAATCTTTGGTTCTTTTAATTGTGATGATTTAGGCTCACATGTAACAAAAACCCACCAATTCATCTAAAAAAATTTGAATACTTCATAAGACCAATAAAAAAAACACTTGGTCTTTTGGAAAGTATGTTCACTTGCTGTATATGTACTCAATACTTGGTGGTACTTTTGGTTGAGTTACTGCCTCAATTCGGCATGGCATGGAGGTGATCAGTTTGTGGCACTGCAGACGCGGTATTGGCGCAGGTTTTTTTGACTGTGGCCTTCAGCTCATCTGCATTTTTTATTTTCCTCTTGATAATGCCCCAGAGATTCTCTATGGGGTTCAGGCGTCTTAGTTTAGTTCCAGGTAAGACGCCTCTGATGTCTGTGGTTCAGGAGTGACTTCACAAGAGGAATACGACAACCGTAGCCAAATTCCTTGTGTGTGGTGGCTTTCTTACACACTTTTCCTTCCACTCAACTTTCCGTTAACATGCTTGGATACAGCACTCAGCTTCTTTGCCAATGAATGTTTGTGGCTTACCCTCCTTGTGAAGGGTGTCAGTGATTGTCTTCTGGACAACTGTTACTGTCAACAGTCTTCCCCATGATTGTTAAACTTGTAAATCATACTGAGAGATCATTTTGAAGGCCCAGGAAACCTTGTGAAAGATCTGTAATGTTACATATATATGACGTTGGGCGTTAATTATACATTTTTGGTGTTACATATATGTTACATTAGGCATTTACTTCTCAAACGGAAAATACATTTAATAATTTTTTTGCTTTTCCACAACATACATCAAAATGATTACTTTACTGGGAAGATAAAACAAAAACCCGTTTAAGAAGTATACAGTTTTGTGCATTTTATTTGCTTAATAAACATTTGTCAAAAATACATAATTGTGACCATTATATTTTACATCAACTCTTTTGTAACATATACAAATTCTACCTTTTCATGTATATGGTTTAACCAGAAATCAATCCTTTGATTTTTTTCAACAACTTGAAAATATACAAAATGAATGAGAATAAATAATGACCCCACACTGGAAGTCAACCTATTAAATATGCTTGTAGATCTGATAAAATGTTTTGAAAGAAGCAGCAGAAAATATACAACACTAAAATAACCGATTCAGCTAAATGAATCGAGCAGCTCATTACCATTAATCTTAAAGTGACAAATACGTCACATCAAAACTCCGCATACTGTTCTAACGTTAACAGCCCGATGCTACATATATGTCACCACAGTATCTTCGTAGCTTGTTTTAAATCATTTTGTTCAAGAAATGCATGGTTAAAACCAGGTTAAGTGTAATCTAGGATATGTTATTACAACAGTAGAATTGTTGCATGGGTTGAAACATTTTTTTAAACATGCAACATGTGCTATCCAGACATTTTGAAAATGTATTCATGGCAACAAAAAATGCAAATATTGTCACATGACTGAACCTGGGAGTTAGGGACTTCCTGAGTTAAAAGTGGATAATGCATTGAAAAATAACTTTCCAGAAAATCAGTAGTGGTTGCGACATCTCAAAAAGAAGTAAATGCCCTTAAGTTTTACCAACAGTCCACATGATGGCAGTATTGTCCTTTTTAGAAATTGTCCTTCCAGTCGAGGTAACTTTCAGCAACCCCCAACCCCTTCACACACTCCTCACAGATGTTCATTGTTTTTTATGCTCTGTATTGTATTCAGACATGACAGATATCCGTCATCATGCTCATATATTCCCTTAAAGCTCAGGACTGTAATAGAATAGGACCATAAGTAGAGTAGGGCCTCTTTGTTTGGTGAAGCAACACAGTGTGTGTTAGGTGTTGAAACTAAGTCTCTCTAGGCCCAGATTCCTGGTGCTTGTTCAGTCTGTGTTGACATCTTAAATATTTAATACTGAAATGCTCTTAGTCCCATGATGTTTGTTGTTTTTTGGCACATATTACTCCCAAATGATGTATAAAAGCACAAGAGAGGGATTTTAGTCCCTCAGTTTGTCAAAACCTGAGAACTGGATGGTTGACGCTTCAAACTACTGCCACTGCTTCCACCGTAAAGACATATGACGGCAGCAAGCATGGAAGACATGGATAATATAGCTTCTTCCGCTTCACATTTCATCATTGTATTGGATTATACATGTTTTTCTTATCTTTTGAGGGACCAGGAGCACATTTAAGTCCACCAGGTCTGAGGAGGTACTTGTGCTGGAAGAGCAACAAATATAAACAATACGGATTTTTGTTTTGCTTTCACAGCCATTGCGGGAAAAGCAAATTGATTCCGATTGGATTTTTAGATATGTGTGGTGTTTTGCTGCCTGAGATACACACTGATGTTTATCAAAGTTGTGTAATCGTACACAGACATTGGTTTCTGAACTGAATATTCGTTCTTAATGGATAAAGATCTTGGCGGCAAAGTAGAGAAAAAATGTGACAAGGACATGCATATGTCCTTGCTGTGGGCCACATTCCAGGCCACGTGTTTCGCCTATTTACTCCCAACAGAGGGACGGGGTCTGACGTGTGTCACCTGTGTCCAGGGGGATGGTGACACAGCCAGTGCCATGAGTTTACCAAACAAGCTTTAAAGTTCAGCCGTGTTTTAGTGTACACACTTCAAAGTGTGGCCAGTGTTTAATATGGGCGCTGGAGGATAAACAACCCAAAGGAACGGAAAAATACATTCTAGTAATTCATTCTTTTAGTTTCAGAGATGTTATATTGTTTGCCTGCATTGTACTATCACTAATTAGGGGTTCCTGCTAAGGTAAGCTTTACTACTGCTGTTTGAACAAACCCTAAGGCATAAATATTAAACTTCAACAAAAACATCATTGTATAACGCGCACAAACGATTCCTCAAGTCTTGTGAGGAGAGATGAGCTGTTACACTCTCAGAAATAAAGGCACACAAGCTGTCAATGGGGTGGTACCCTTTCGAAAAGTACACTTTTGTACCTATTAGGGTCAAATATGCACACTTATATGTAATAATATGTAGCTTTAAGGTACCAAAATGGACCCTTTAGATACAAACATGTACCTTTTAAAAAGGTACCACCCCAGTGACAGTTTTTTACTTTTTTTTCTGATATATATATATATATGTAACTTGAGCCATATTTAATCAGAATATCATTGAGACTTTAGATTTGTAGCACATAGTGGCTGAAAAAGGACAAAAATAAACAAAAAGAACAAAAAAAAAGAATATCATTGACACCCTTCTGGAAGAAGGGGCACTCTGCTCCAAATAAAACGAAAGGCAAATGCTTTTTTAAAGTTTGAACTGATCTTTATTAGCTGTTTTAAAGGGGTTTTAGGCACTTGATTGAAAGACCAGCTTTAAACCACACGGCAACCAACTAAAACACCCTTGCAACCACATGATGGTATGTTAAAACCCACTTAGCAACCTAGCCTTGCAACTACTCACAACACAACTGCATTGTATAGCTACATGGAAATTCAGTTATACGTAGAGATTCTTGCACGATTATGGATTCAGTTCCAGATTTATAGGTCAGTTTAAAGGAAATGTTCACCCAAAAATAAAAATGATGTCATTAGTTAGTCACCCCGAAGTAGTTCCAAATCTGTGTGAATTTCTTTGTTCTGCTGAACACGAAGGAAGATATTTTGAAGAAAGTTTTTAGCCAGGCTGTTATGGGTCACCATTGACTTCCATAGTAGGAAAAAAATACTATCAAAGTCAATGGTGACCCAAAACATCCCGGTTACAAACTTTTTCATTAATGATGACAGAATTTTCATTTTTGGTTGAACTATTCCTTTAACTCCTTCAAAAGTCAAGCTATTACACAGCACAGAAAAAGCACTAATCTTACGCCTTGTACAAAACAGAGAAAAGTACAGTTGGTTTTCTTCCATACCCTTGTCTATCATTTCTTTTTGTCTTTATCTCCCAAATCTCCACACATTTTCTTTTCTTTTTTTTCTCCTATTATTTCTCTGTTGACATGTTTAACGTACAAAGTTGGCTGTTTGAGATGGAAATGCAGGAGGATGCAGGTCCCGGCTCATCTGCTTTTCTCGGTATCTTAGCTGAAATGTCTTTTCCTGGGCTTGGCACTGTCCTTGCACATGTTTAGGGTGTCAACAATGCACCTGCTGCCTGCCGTCCCCTCTGGAACACCAGCACGCGCCGCCGTGACACCCCCTCACCTCTTACCCACTTCACCCTGCTTCACCCTGCCAGCTATAACCGGTTCACATCTAATATCACTCTTATAAATCAACACGTCGGACTCACTGCTCACAACTGTAGCGTTACTGGAACTCTGCGCATGTTCTTGTGTGGCCCATCTCTCTGTTCCCTCTCTCTAAGGTCTGGGACAGTTTCTATTCCAGACAGGTGCTGGTGATAAAGCAGGTGTAGCAGGAGATTTACTGATTTCATCGTATTCTGTTGAGCAATAATTCTGAGCCTGGGGCATGAGGCAGGTAAACCCTCCGACTGCTTGCACCCGCTGACTCCACAAGACGCCCCATCGCAGAGAGAGAGGACAAACTTCAGTCATTTTCATGTATTGGGATAGAAATGTAATTTCCAGTTAATCAGTTAAAAAGGGATTGTTAAGATTTTATAGTCTCTGACATTCATTAAAGTGGGATTCATTTGTAAAAAATGAAGTAAAACCACTAATACATAATATTTTCCATTGTCATATTTTATAGTGGCAAAGCTTAATTAGCATGAGGAATTCAGATTGCTGTACAATAATTACTTCTTATTATCAATGTTAAAACTTTGTCTTTACTGTCATCTTTGATCAGTTTGTAGAATATATATATATATATATATATATATAAAAATTGACATTTATTTAATTTCTACAGTAGTGGAAGTTTTAATTTATACATTTAATATACAGTAGAAATTATATGATATATACATTTTTTTAAAATACAATACAAACAATATATTATATTATATTGTATTAGACATTCATATGTAAAGTACAGTATAAAAACATGTATTTCCAACATATTTAATATGAATTACATTAATGTGTATGCTAGATATGTAGACTTTTGAGTCTTCATTCTTATGACCTTTTAATTTATATATTATGTAACAAAATTATATGTATTTATTATACATAATACTTAAAAAAACCCAAAACATTAATTTTTTTTCTATAAACCATGTCTCTGTCACTTTGAACAGTACAGTTGAACAGTAATAAAATCCTTTAATTTAAAAGTTTTCTAAAAAATAAAATAAAATACATTTAAACTGTGTACATTTTAATATGCAGAAATATCTATATTGAAAATACCAAAATATTATTTTATTATACTATATTATAGTTGCATAATAAATTAAAATATAAAAAGTAATTTTTTTATGTACTGTATATTTAAAAACATATTTCCAACAGATAATAAGATATAAATTATATTATGTATGTTATGTAGAATTTGGTATGGGGTTTTAATTTTAATTTATTTATTATGTAACAAAAGTATATATAATATACATAGTAATGTAAAATTTATTATATGTGTTTTATTTTTATATTTAATTTATTTTATATATAATTTCAATATGTTTAGTAGTATTACAAATATATATATATATATATATATACAAAAATAATTAAAGAAATTAACATTTAAAAAATGTATTAAAAATGTTTATTTAAAAGTTATCATCAAATATCTCAGGGACCTTTTCAGGTAAAAAAACTTTGGATTTTGTGAAAAAAGGTCTAACTGCTCAGATTCCGACCTAGTGACATAAAGGGTTATCTGTCAAGCTTACTTGCTCGTTGCATAGGCCAAAATATTTACATGAAAAGAGAAGAGAAATGGATATATAATAGAAAGTTCAGAGGGCAGTGATAATGCTTGAGTGATTTAAAGTGTATTGTTCAGAGCACCAAGTCGCATCAGGCTTAAGATCACCAACTCTTTAAGATCGCCATAAAAAGCAGCAGCTTGACCTCCATTTGCATTACACTGACATTTCTGTTCATGTTCCAGAGCCTTTGTTTGCATGTGTGTGTGTGTGTGTGTCGGGTTATTGGGGTGTCAGTGTGCCATCAGGACAGCCTTGGGCCGACCCGGGGCCTGTGAGGGCATGTTCTCCAGCTCTGACAGCTTTGCAGTTCATAAACTCCTGTCAGCCCTGTCATCCAATTCACACTTGAGTGCACCATCCACGCCCATCCAGAGATCAGCGCTCAAATCTAACGGGTCGAACAAGAGAAAGCCATCGCAAGCTCGATACAGAATATCCAAAGAGCCACGGAAAACCCTCGTGTGGCTCTGTTTCAACTCCTTCATTACTGGGCCTTTATTAAACTTTGAAGCCACTCCTCTCGTAAATGAGTGGGGGTTTATGGAAATACTTCACACAGACATGCAAAACACAGCTCCCCTCTTTTAATAATTAAACGGTATGACTTTTATAGCGTGTTATGGTTTTGGAAGTTAGGCAAGTGGCACCGGGCCAGCCGAGTTGGTGGTGCTTGCGAATGACAGACGGGTAGAGAAAGTGATGCTCTGATTTATCACACTCCTGCGTCTGTAGCCACGGGCTTTAACAGAAGACCGACTGGGGTCTCCATTAGGAGGGAAAAACAGCATTAACGGATGTAGATGCATGTCTGAGATCCAGTTTAGCTGTAACTCCGTGCACTTTATGACTTGACGATCTGAAAATATGGAAATGAGACGTTTGCATGTCCACCTGCACAGACTTGTAAAGACCCCAGTTAGGAATCATTTGGACTGGTGTTCGAGAATAATACGTTTCTCTGTCCTTCCAGTATTCCAGTGTCGCGTTTCATAGACAGTTAGATCTGAGTAATAATCCTTGCTCTTCAACAGAGGGATTTTTTGCATAATTCTTCCTGCTTGATTTTTCTGATTATGTGTTCGGGTGTGAATATTTATTGATAGTGGGACAAATCTGTTGATACTCTGTAAACTTAATCCCCCGGCCAGACCATGACAAGCCGGGATTCTGTCGCCAAAAGCGTCTGAAGGTGTGAGAGCGTGTGTTGTTTTCTTACCTGGCCTCTTTCAGGCGTCCTGAAGGAAACCCGTGGGACTGGTGCTGGTTTATATGGGTAGAGAGCTGGGTTATAGGGGTCCGACAAGCAATCAACCAAAATGAGGCATGCTGGGGCAGGACATGTGCCACAGTCAGTGGTTTGTTCATATCTAATGTAATCTAGGACTAATGTTCAATTCACTGCCTACACAATGATCTGCGCTAAAAGAGAGAGCTCTGTGTAGTTTCACTTGCACTTTTCCTTCCTTGAACGTTCTTGGGACTGACCACATGTAGCTTCAGAAGATCTGTTTAGTTTTCTGTTAAATTTGCCTGCAAAGATGGCTTGTTCCTCATTTTAGTGGATTTTACAAGAATCCACCTAGAGGCTTTGCTTTGTTTTTAGTTTTGTTTTCTTTAGCTTTGATATTTTATGGGGTTTCGCTTTAAAAGATTAATCTTTAAAAAAAATGTTTATGGTATACATCAGGTCAAAATTAACAATATCACTGAAAATGATTGTTCCTTGATGAATAGTTATTGTTTGATTGATAAAAAAAAAGTTCATTTGTTTATATTTAAGTTCATATGTATTAAAAGGTGAAAAAAAGCTAACACATGGAACTTGTTTTACTACTATATTATTATTATATCTCTCAGCAAAAATAATACTACAGCAAGTCAGCTATGGAGGGCCAAAATACTGAAAATGAAATAAATTTTGATATATAAATAAATCATTAAATAATAAAATATTTAAATGAGCTAGATACAATTAAATGAATGCATAAATATGTATTTTTTTATTTATGCATTAATTTGTTTATTCATTTAATTAATAAATAATTTATGCATTTACTTAATTATTTAATTATATATTTAAAAATTTACATTTTCAGTCATTTGACCCTCCATATCACAAGGTTAAAATTATGAAATAAATAAATAATAAATGAATCAATTCTTCAATTCATTTTTATTTAACTTTAAAAAATATTTGTTTTATTTGATATAATCTTTATTTAAAATAATAATGCCAAGTGTATTCTCTCTATTAAAAGAATATCCTTCAGGTCGTCTTAATCGCCAGAACGTTTTCTTCTCTGGCAGGAGTTCAGTAAAGTCAGACAGACAATTAAGATCATAATTCCCCATTCCTGATTTCATTCCAGCACCAATTTTCCCTCCATATTTACATGCAAATTGCTACTGTAATTATTGTATAAGAGAATCTGGAATAGCCACGTCAGACAAAGTTTATATCTGTGAGAATCTTTATACTGATTCAAGCGCACACACACACACAAACACAGAGCACAGTGTCCTTAGGCAACGCATGCATTGGTTTGCTATGACACGTGAAAACCGTCATGGTGAATGTAACAGTTTTGCACAGACATGAGCTGTAACTGAATCTTGAAGTGTGCTCATCAATAAACATGACATTTACCAAGAATTTCTGGGGGGTTTTGCGATTTTGCTCGGAATAAGGAACAACAAGCAACCGTGTAGATGTGACAGAATGTGTTTCAGATAATGAACGAGCAATAGAAACCAGAAAACCCACTGAATATGTCCAGTCCAAACCCACATTCATTCACAAATACTCAAAACACTGAATACCACTGAAAATGTGACTTCAGTAATGTAAAGTAATGAAATAATAAAAAAGAATTTTAATTACTCATTTATTGTGAGGTGATTTAATTCTTATTATTTTGATTATTATGTCCACTGAAAAAAAAAATTGAATTTACAAATTTTCTTTAAGGTAAGTGATTGCAATTTATTTTAGCTACATTTAAATAAACTAATTTATTTAAATAACTTTGGAGGGTCAAATTATTCCAAATCAAATTATTAAATAAATGTTGAAATATATTGTTAAAAACCATAATGAAATAATTAAATATATAAAGAAATGCAGAATTTAACATACATATATTTTTCATTTTATTAAATTAATTGATAAGTTATAATTTAAATAAATACATGAATAAACAAGTTCATGAACAAACAGATAAATACATACATAAATCTATAAATATTTATATATTTATTTCTGCATTTCTGCATTTATTTAATTATGTATTTACCTATTTACTTCTATATTTTAACATTTATTTAATTATTTCATTTCATTTATTACATAAGCGTAGCTAAAATAAATAGTTAACACAACATACCTTAGAAAAATGTATGATTATTTTCAGAGTATACTGTTCAAATGTTTTTGAGGTCATTATTTATTTTATTTATTTGAAAGACATTAATACTTTTATTCAGCAAGGATGAAATGCACTGATCAAAAGTGACAGCACGTTGTAATGTTCTAATGTATACTAAATAATTTAATATATTATATTTTATATATAAATATATATATATATACATATATATATAAACTTTTTTAAATGTATTTTGTGTGCATATGCAACCACATATTTTTAATTTATTGCTACATAGTTTTTTATTACACTTTTATTTTTGTATTTTGTAAATTTGACAGAGAATACAGTTTCAACTGAGCATTTTTTAATTGCTATGTAATTGTTCATTACATGTATTTATATGCAAATATATGTGCTCATGAATATGGACAGTGTTCATTTATGTAGCGCGAAACGGTTGTACTGTGAATATAAATAATTTATTTATGTAAACACTGAATAAACACTGAAAATCAAAATGATCATTTCAATCTTATTGCATTAATTCATGTAAAATCAATCTTTCTTCAGCAATCTATCATACATCATATAAAGAGTGTGTTGCTTCATTCTTACAGCTGCAGAAGGTTAATTCACTCTCACTTTTCACATCTGCTCAGATGTATGCAACAGGTTTTCTCCACACCTGCACTTGATGGGGCCGTGGGGCATCTTTAATCAAGCTGTCCCCATCTATCTCCCCATCGGGCCTTGTGTTTACAAACAACACTGGCCCATTGATGTGGCATGTGTCAGTAAACAGAAGGCACACTTACAGCGTCGTTGGACAAGAGACAGCTCGGATCTCAATAGAGTAGCCACTTTAACAAGGCCAGACAGCACTGGAGCTATTGTGTGTGTGAATGGAGATGAAGGAACGTGTGTATGAAGGGAGGGCGAGGTCTCTAAGGTCTAGAGATGTGTGTGTGTGTGTGTGTGTGGCACAAGCCAGGATTATCAGCCAATCTGTGATGACCTGGTGATCACGAGGTCTCTGTTGTCATGCACAGACACCAAGACTGAGATCTTAACGTTACTTTAAGTGGATTTAAATGAGTGAGACTGCAATCATTAGCTGAATATTTGTAAGAAGTCTGATTCCATCAAATACTTCAAAAAGTTTCAGTTGAATGATTGCGAAACGCTTAGTGTTTATTATTGACTTACCAAAAACAAAAAGCATTTCAAACGTCCCGGCAAACACAACGCATTCCACTACTGTTAGCATATGGTTCCCATTTGGTTAATTATTTAACATTTATTTGACCAAATCAGCATATTAAAATGACAGGAATGAATTCTACATCAATTAAATAAATAAAATAATTTAGGTAACACAAATTGTTTATTTATTTATTTAGTTAAATTAAAATGACTGGTATTAAAAGCATCACACTGGACACTGAAGACTGAAGGAATAGCTGCTAAAATTCAGCATTTATATCACAGCAATAAATTCTACATCAAATGAATAAATAAAAATAAATGAATTAATACATTACAAATAAATAAAATTTTCTTTAGTAAGTTATTTAGTTAGTTCATTTACCAGATTAGTGTGTTAAATGACTTGTATTAAAGGGATCACACTGGACACCGAAGACTGAAGTAATGGCTGCTGAAAATTCGGCTTTGACATCCCAGGATTAAATTCTACATAAAATAAAAAAGTAAAAATTTAGTAAATAAATTGTCAAAATAAATATGATCCAAAATTGTAAAATAAATAAATGAAAATAACAAATGTAAATAAAAATAATAAATAAATTAGAATTAGTTAGTCAGTTTGCCAAATTAGCAAACTATTAAAATGACACATACATAAAATGCATTCATTTTTAGTTTAATTTTGTTTTATTTAGTTAATGATTCATTTTAAAGAACAAGCTTTTGTAACAATTCTTCAGAACATTTCATGTCATGAGTCAGGCATGAAAAAAAGCCCTAAGTGAACCTAAAAAGCTATTTTTAGGTTTTATTTAACACCCAAACATTTACAACACTCTGTGAACTAAAAATTGTTAACTGAAAAGTAAAACCCCCATAACTGTCATCACATGCAATGTAATACATATGTCAATGACATTTTTACTGGTTTATTGAACTCTAAGCAACACAAACACTGCATTTTTTTGTGTCAAATATACATTAGGCCACAGGCACGAATCCAATCTAGATGAGAGCAAGAGACAGCAGCGTAGGCACCTGTCTATCAACACTCGGCACACTCTCTGTGTTGTGAGATTCAATCGATTAGATCAAAGTGACACATCTAAATGTAGAGTCAATTTGTTGTGAGGAGACAGTGAATCGTGTGTTTTGACAATAAACACCTGAGGAATCGAGGGCTGGAGGGAGGGAGGGACTCTGGATGTTACAGTCATATCAGTACATCAGCTCTGACTGTTGTCATGCGCTGTCGCTGGGCCGTAAATCTTCACCGTTCACCCCGCTAAAACAGGGCATATGATTCATTATTAGATCTACAGGGGTAGCTTACATATAAATATAAATAAATAATATACATATAAATCATTTTAATATAAATTCATTTCAAACTCCTCATGTTATGGACTTGTGTTATGTTGCATCCAGAGACAGTTTCCCACCTTACACTGAGTCTGAACTGTCTAAACTAACTGAAGAAACTACACGAAAAGGATCAAGTTTTCCAATGGAGATTTCATACTCACTTACTCACTTATTTTTGATGCAAACAGTAAAAATAACAAAATTAATAACAATAGTTAATAACAAAAGTTAATTATTTTTTACATGCATTTCAGAATAAGCTCAATATATAGAAGCAAGAATATCTTACCATTTTGTACAAATTTATTTGATGTATTTATGGGATAACTATAGGTTTATATATATTTGTGTTCAGCAGTCAATTTAATTTAATTTGTACAGATACTAGTATATGTTTTTTTATTATTATTACAAATGTAATCAGTCTAAGCCAAAAGTTAATTCTGAAAATAACATGAACATTAACATGGATATTTAAATTGAACAAAATAGACACAATAACATCTTTTTGAACTCTTTGTACAGATGTAAGAAGGCATATTTATATTTACATATACAGTATTTATTTGTGCATATATGTTATACATTCATATAATATTTATTTGCTTAGTTTTATACTAGTAACAGTCCATTTACCATTTTATCGACTTCATGTGTTTTCTCATTACAAATTGTATCATCAGCATTAAATATCTGAGTCACGTAATCAGAAAAATAACTAGAAATGAACGTATCAACACGAATGTTTCAAATGATCCCCCCTACTTTGATGAGTGACCTATACGTAGTGCAGAATCTTCAGTAGAACTTACGTTTGTCAGACGCTGTCCATTTTTCATTCAATTTGAATAAGTCCCAGATGTTTTTCTGCAGTTTAAGACTTTTAACCCCTCTGTATTGTGTATGGCACGGTGGCAGTGATCAGGTTTAGGGAACTGAAAGGTGAAACCCTGTTGAAACCAGTGAATAACAGCTGACTCACTTCTCTCTAATCTGAAGGAATGATCTTTCCTATTTTACATCAGTGCTTTATTTTCTGCCTTACTTACAAATTCCTCATCCAAATGAGTCAGTGGAAGCCATGCACGAGGCAGTTTCCCTCCGCTCTCGGTCAGAGGGAGAAGGCCTAGAGACGGTTCCCACGGGAGGTCTCCTCTTCAGCATTTCTCTGCTTATTTGATTGCTTTCATGACCACCGAGGACAGAACACTTATGTAAACCAACGGGTCCAAATTATCAGCTTGCTGAATCGGCCTTCAATTTACTATTCAAATTGTCTTTCTTTTTACGGTATCTGCGTTCCCAAGTCGTCACACGCAATCATAAAAGAACCACCAAGCAGTATGTCACATATTCTATAGGATCTGTATCCTTCTATTCAGTGAATGTCAGTCAGCAGATTCGCTCCCCGAGGGAACAAACGAGTTAGTTATATTGCACGATATAATGTAGCTACAATAAAATATGTCGGCTCTACCAGTTTCATTCAAATTAGTCATGCTGACTGCTTTAACAGCTTTTGTGGCTATCACAAAAATGATTGCCACTCATTTTCCTAAAAAAAAAAAAATACTAGTGAAAAAAAGACGCTGTAATGCAATCTTTTAACCGTGTGCTGTTTCAGTAAGCCACAAGGCATAGCTAATTAATATGGACTTATTAATGACACTTTACATGTGTCATTAGTTAACATTAGTTAATGTATTAACATAAACAAACAATGAACACTGCGTGTATCAGCCTACACTCTTTTTCATGTTTGATAAAGGATGAAAAATGAAATCCTGTCATCATTTATTCACCCTCAAGAAGTTAAAAACCTGCTTCATTCTGCTGAACACAAAGGAAGATATTTTGAGGAATGTGGGAAACAGAGATGTTCTGGGGCACCACTGACTTCCACAGTAGGAAAAAAAGCCAATGGTGACCCAAAACAGCCTGGTTAAAAACTTTCTTCAAAATATCATCCTTTGTGTTCGGCAGAGCAAAGAAATTCATTCGAGGGAGGGTAAATGATGACAAAATGTTCACATTTTCATTTTTGGGTAAGCTATCCCTTTAATGTTAGTTAATAAATATACAGTCATTCATTGTTTAATCATCTTTGATTAATAAATGTTAACTAATTTAATACATGTTTTCCCCCAAAAAGTATTTATTAATCATTTTCCAACTCCAACAAAACAAAACAAAAAAAGGGGGTGTCAGCCCTTTTTTAGTAAGAAGCGGATTTAACACAGGTTTCCCAAGACAGGTATTAGATTAAGCCAGGACTTTGTTACTTTAGGACATTTAAGTAGTTTTTAGAAACATGTCTTACAAAAAAGCATTACCTGGGAGCATTTTAAGACCAAACAATGGCAGTAATGTATTTTAAGGTACGTCCGTGCAAGCTTTTTCCATTTTAGACAGCTCTAAGATTTATTTTAATCTTGGACTAGTCTTAACCCCTGTTCGAGAAACTGCCCCTAAGTGTATAGCAACACAACACATACACATGGTACCACAATAGAAGTTCAAAAGCTTATGCACTCACTTGGGATACTCGAATAGGAAAACTCCTCCACGAATTAGTTGACAAATCAGTCCTTAAATTACTGTTATGCATTACTTAAGACATTGTAAAACTGACCAGGCTGAAATTAAATATTCATTAAATTAAATTAAATATTCCAGCAGGATTAGTTCCATTCTAATCTTGTGTCATTCAGATATAGTCATAATCTTATTACTAATATATTTTCTTTTTGCTGCGAATGTGAGATTGTAAAATCCCTTTCCATTTGATAAAGTCAAAGCTTTATCCGGTAGACCAAGAATCAAAAATAAAGGATCCACAGTCAATGCCTTATCAAGGAGATTACTGATTTCACACACAATCTGGGCTCGGTGTATTTGTAACTGATTACAAGACCAAAGACTGGGAGTAAGAGTGCCAGTTTTGCACTTAAGGCATAGAGGTGAAAGGATATTATTAAACGCATGTCTTGGGTTTGGTAAAATATGCAATCTGTGTACAATTGTAAACTGTAATGGCACGGTTACATACCGAAATGGATTTGCCATATTTTCAAATATCCCATTCTTCCTCACTTATAGAAACAGAAAGTTCCCTCTACCATACAAAAATACTTGTGCCTCAAATGTAACACTAAGAACCTTATATATAACAAACTCACTGACTTTTTGGTGTTTGAAAAAGTAGTTTTTCTGTAGGAGACAGATTTCCTTCAAAATATGCTTTTTTAATCTGTATAAAGTAATACATGTTTTAAGGAGAGAGATAAAAAATATGTAAGTTCTATAAAATTATAAGCTTCACATTTCTGCTTTTAAATTCTCTAAAATAGGCTTCATTTCTTTCACTGAAGAAAAAAAATAAACCTACCCTCTACTGTTTGCTTATCAAAATCCTTCAGAATATCTTATCATACAGGTTTGGAAGAAGTGGAGGGTGAGTAAATGATGACAGAAATTTCATTTTTCTGGAAATCTCTCTTGAGCTTGCACTCTATTAAGTGCTTTTCAGATGTTACCAGATATGTTTATTAAGAAATAAATACTCTGAATAATAGAATGGTACATTACAGCTCGGCTGCTTCAACAAAACATTAGTTGTCTTGGGAGGAATATTGCCTTTCATCTGAATAACTGTTTGCAAGCAAAGACTTTGAGACCCTGAGGAACAAGTTTTGTCTTCATATATATCTTTTTTTTGTCCCTCTGGCTGTCAAACCAGTCTTTTCCTCTCAATTAGGGTTTGTTGTTTAACGGTTTCTTCAGCCGTATTCCCCCTCAACTTTCTTTTACTGTGGGTCAGCGGCTGTAATGACAGACTGCAGGTATAGTGTTGACAACTGAAGTGACAATCACATGTTGGCCTCATTAGGCGTTAAATGCTCTTGGCTTTTCACACATTAGGCATTTGTGTTTATTGTCCATTTTGCAGTCTTTTCCCCTGCCTGACCTCCACTTTAGTGGGACGTGCTTAAGTCAGTCCAAAATGCTGATAATCAAGACTTGCTCTCTTGTTGCTAATGATGGCTGTTACTTCTCATGTTTAAAGCGGGGTGTTTAACGGTTCCTTTGGTGATCTTTCTCCTCAAATCTCCTTTAGTGTGTGATGGATCACTGACTCTACTGGCAGAGAACAGGTAGTTCTGTCACTTTAACTGCACCACATGTTGACGTTCACATCTTGATAAGCACTGAATGATTAATCTGACTGAAATACGGGTGAAAGTTTTGTGATGCACTCTTTAAAATGAAGGTCTTAAAGTGTGCTTTTACAACGGTGCCATAGAAAAACCAGTTTTGGTTCCCCAAAGAATCTTTCAGTGACAGTTCTGAACCTTTTTGTCTTAGTGTGAGGAGCTGTGAAGAAACTGTTGTGGAATGAAAATCTTAAGTGGATGGTAAAGGTTCCCTGTGGAACCACTGACCTTTATTTTTACGAGTGTGCATTGCATCTCTGCCATCATAATGAACACTTCTCAGATTCATTCATTGGGGTTTTTTTTTTCATTTCATGGCTTTCAATTACTTTTAAATTGTTTTAAATGAGCAAATACGACTTGTATATAGCCTCAGTATTTAATTTATAATGGACAATCCCTTTTTAGTATAAACTTTAATCCAGAAAAAACACAATAGTACTAAATAAAGAGACGATTCATCTAAAAAATATTATTATTATTTGTTTTTATCATTTAATCACCTTTGTGTTTCTTTGAGCGTGTATGCTGTAAACAACAATAATAAAGAAAATATGGTCCCACATTAACTACTATGTACTTACATTAAAATTAATCATTTGCTAAAAAGCACTTATTGTGTTTTTACATTGTACTTTTACATTGTACTAATTTTTAATAATAATAATTTCTTGTTTTATTTGCAGCTGGATTTCAATTAACAAAAAAACGTTTGTAATAGTTTGTTGCTTAAAACAACACTGTGCGCTTGAACTATCCCTTTAACCACTATTACAGAAACAAGAATGGTAGAATTTGCGGATGTGCATATTTATTTTGGCAAATACAGTATATATTACAATCACAAACTATATAAAGTGAACAATACAAATACAAAATATTGAACAATGGACAACATTATGTTAAAGGTTAGTGCATGTTCCAGGCTTCAATTTAACAGAATTGTAAAAACATAACAAAAACCACAACAATAAAAAAACAGGACTGGGAGCAGTAGCCCGAGGCGATTACTGTTGTCTTTCAGCTGCAACATGAATTAGATGATGTCAGCAGGTAAGGCTGAGAACGGCGTGTGAGGGCATTCACACAACTCTCTGATAGAGGGAATCTCCTCTGCATCCACTTGGATCTGCTGACTCAGGTCCTGCAGTGGGAACTTGGCTCATGATGCAGGCCGACCGCTTCCTCAAGTGCCTGCGGCCACAGTTCGTACCTAACGGCGCTATGTCCCGTGCTACACCTCTGTTCCCTCCCGAGGATACAGCAAGTCGGAGGAGCCCAGCACTGGGTAGAGCTGGCTGGTGTACTGGTTCATCATAGAGTCACTGTAGCCCTCTGTGTATGAAGTGGGCGAAGTGGAGGCGTTGGACGGGACTGGTTGAGGGATGTGGGCTTCCCATTGCGACACACTAGTGCTTGGCGAGTACGAGCTATACGCCCCAGGTGGAGAAGGTCTTTGGCTCAAAGGCAAAGCTAGAGGAGATGGAAGAAGAGCCTCTCTAGAGCCTGAAGCCACATCACCCATTTGACTCAGAAAGCCATTTAGACATGGAGTCGGATCGGCGGAGACCGGAGAGCTTCCTCTCTCTGAGGAATCGCTGGGCTCTTTAGGACTTGATAGAGCCGAGTCCGATCCAGAATAGGCTTTTCCCTCCTCTTCAGCCAGAGAGTCAGACTTTCTCTTCCTCTTGCGACGGAAGTTGCCATTATCGAACATCTTCTCGCAGTTTGGGTCAAGGGTCCAGTAGTTTCCTTTACCTGTTAAATAAAGAAATTGGCAGTTGGAAAATGATCTAAAACTAAACTAAAAACCCAAGCAGTTACAAAAGAAGAGGTATAGACATGTTCTGACCTGGATCGCTGTCATCTCGGGGCACTTTCATGAAGCAGTCGTTGAGCGAGAGATTATGCCGGATTGAGTTCTGCCAGCTGGCTTTGCTCTTGTTGTAGAAGGGGAAGTTATCAGCCACATACTGGTAGATCTGGCTGAGGGTGAGGCGGCGGTTTGGAGCTCCGTGTATTGCCATCGCAATAAGTGCAGAGTAAGAGTAAGGAGGCCTCACGAGTTTCATCAGATCTTCTTGAGAAGGCAAGGAGAACCAGCTGAAACCGCCGTCTGAGCCCCCTGCGTACGGCTTTGTCATCCCAAAGTGCTGAGGCCCTCCGCTAAGACATGGAGCCGGATTGAGCCCAGCTCCGTTGAACCACAGGTAAGGGTTGGAGGTCTGACCGGCGTATTCTCCGTAATCGTAAGCGGACGGCAAGGTTTGCTGTGGACTAGGCACAGGCTGAGTGCTGTAGAAGTTGTCAGTGTACAGGCTGAACTCTTGGGACTCCTGCCCCATGCTGTGGAACTGGGGTGAAAGGGCTTGAGGAACAAATGACGTCATGCTTTTCTGTTTTTCTCTCTCTTCTGTTTGTTCTGTTGTTCTGAGAGAAAACACCTCCTTCTGCTCTGCTGCCTCTGTCTAACACTGGTGGATTGGTCAGGTGCATCACAGCCTGACACCTGTCTCACCTGAACTATTTATACAAGTTTTGTAACACCCTCTCTGCTCTGATTGGCTGTTGCGGGCACACCCGCAGCCCTCATTTGTTTAGGGATGGTGTGTGTGTTTGGGGGGGCTTATCTTATCAGTAAAATATCTTAAGTTTCATGAGTGACTTGGATGGATTAACTTGGTTAAATTCCTGAGTTAAAATGGTCTTATATTACATTAAAATATAAATGAACTCTTATTCATTCATATAATTGAATGAATATATAACACACTTCACAGAACATTTTGTATGCCACATGTTTAATGTAGGTAAAACTGAATATTTCACACTATGAAAGTAGACTATTGTTTTAACCTGAGCTATTACAGTGAAATTATAGATACATTTATCTACTTTATCTACTTATGAAAAAAAATAACTGCACTATTAGGGCACATATTAAAAGTGGCTTTCATATTTTTGTAGGATCCTTTGCCAGACATGATAATTATTTTATATCATACCAATTTTGAAAAGCATAGTAGTCTATTTTTCTACCATACAGCTGAATAAAATTAACAGCTGGACACCTTGACTCACTCTAGTCTAAACTAAATCATTCTATAGGTAGTTTTCTACAAATTGTCATACCTGAAATTACTGTGGATTAAGGCTAAATCTTTTATTATTATTAAAAACCCTGATTTACAGTCATTTCTTTCGCCAAAAGTGCTTTCCTTGCTTATTTGAGGGAAACCAAGGAGGAAACAGGACAAAACATTAGGCAAGAGACGCTTTTATTTTTAAGTGTACTACTTGCACAAACATCGCGTTGGTAGAGGGGCTGCCATTAGCCGCGTTTCCATTACCCTTCAAATCGCGCAAATTCCAATGCGAATTGAAAATACGCCTAATGGAAACGCGCTGATTTTGCTCCCACATATCGCTAAATCGTTTTTACGCTCGCATGAGGTGGTTTTTCAGGCAGTATGGAAAAAGTTTTTTTGCATTTGCAGGTCACGTAGCATATGTAAAAAGTCATATGATCTTTCTTATGACTTATAACCTCCAAGAAACACTTAATACGTGTTCGTTCTCGAGTATAAGTGGCTTCCCAGATAGCACACGTACGTCTGCAAGATGTCTGTTAAAGATCTTTTGATCTGGAAAGCATCTGCTGACTACAAAC
>JAUMHP010000031.1:4829983-4840309 GCA_032361065.1 Enteromius trimaculatus | reverse complement strand
TACTGCTTACTTCTGCACTTCAATATTGTGGTACATTATAAAAGAGCATGCAATAATAATGAGTGTAAATATATTAAAAATTACATTTTAATTCAGATTATTAAATGAATGCCACATTATTAGGACAATAAAGCCCTCTCTACACCTACCCTAACCCTACCTGATGCTTTATTTTAAGCTTTTTGATTATTTCCTTTAATGAAAATAAATGCCTTTCCAATGTAATATGAGATTTGAAAGGGAGGAAAAAAGTTCAGCAAAAGGCGGGTGGAAACTCTTGCGGCAAAAATAGGTATGCGCTTTACATCTACGCCACTGAAGCTGATGATAGAAAGCCGTCTATGGTAATGTTCACTATAGAGTTAGTGTAAATAGATTCTGCTAACAAGACGGGATATTTGTACTGGTTTTTTAACAGTGGAACAACACATTTTATGGGAAAGATTATAAAAGTAGTTTGTTGTATAACATTTATAACACTGTAACAATATTTTTGTATGAGGTAGCGAAGGGGTTCTTTTACATGACAGAGGAAAATTGCATACCTCTATCAAAGTTTGTTCCATATTCTGATTTGACAAATAATTTCCTTTTATTATAACACTTTAATTAAGACCTTCATTTAAAATAGAAATTATTCATATATTTGTAAGATTTGAAAGTACCATACACTGTTCAAAGATGACTTGATAATTTACTGTTATTGTCTTTTAATGTGGCTTTTGTACTAACAATAAGTTATATTTGAGGATATGATTATATTTTTAAGCGTGATTGTTTTATTATAAATATAGTGACAGTCTAAGAGGACACCCAAGTTAATAAATGATATTAAACATTTCAGAAACGTCATTTCAGCATGTGTTATAAAAGTTACTAGTTTAGTTATTAAAACTCTGAATATGTATGTTATACCTTGAACAAAACTGAATTATTAATAAGACCTCAAAACGTATTTGGTCATTTAAAAAAAATTAATTGTTTGATACATAAAAGTAAAAAATAAAAAAAACAAACCAAAACATGAAATATTAGAATTGACTATTTGTTTTCAATTCTGTCAAATTTCAGCTTAATTCCTTCGTGGATGTTTAGAAGAAGTGCTGCAGTGAAAGTTTGTTATCTAGTGATTTAGGGGAAAGTTAAAATTAGCCTTTAAGCCCAATTGTACCCTAATATAGATGATCATTTCAATTGTCATTGGCCAGTAATTAACCATTTCTAAAGTGCTCAGTGTGGACTATCTAAAACATGAATTTCTCTGCACAGTGTTGAACATGATTGTGAAAAGTGTTATAGCCTACATATATTTCAGTTCGAATGTTAGTTCTGTTTTTGCTGCTTTTTATTTATTTGAACAAATCAATGATTCAGACTGGTCTTGGTTGCATCTTTTTGGGCTTCTGATTAGAATCATCAATTTGTTAGGTAATTAATTTAAATCAATTGGCAAGAAACACTCATTTACCAATAGGAAAGGTTTGCATTTCATCTTGGTAAAATTAGAATGTTTTGGTGTAACTTAATTATTTATTAAACAGTTTATGGCTTGGTTTGAGAGCAATATTGTAAAATGTGTGTCTATATATACAATTTGGTTTGAATTATTTAAAAGGACTCATTTCAGCAGTGTAAAGGACCACTAAAAATAATATTTACTGTGTTTTGCTTTATCCTAAACTTGCCAACTTCACTTTTAAAACCTACAAATAATCTTGAATATTAATTAGGTGCTTTGGCATATGCCCAATATTCTGTGTCTGCTTGCTTTCAAAGTTGCTTTATGTGGTAAAAATTTTCCAAATATATGATTGTGTCCCAAAAAGCAGTGTGGAGAAGCTTAGAAGTCTCTTAAATTGTTGCTTTGCCAGTGTTTAACTGAAGTTATTTCTCTCTACGTTTTCAGACTCGAAGCACAGACCCTCTCAGTTACATGGAACGTGGCAGACTGGCCTGCGGGGGGGACGTCTGTATGGGCCTTGAGCCTTTTTTTGGAGACTTCAGAGGCTCGTGTTCACCAGCTGAAGGCCTGGGTAGGACGAGTATTGGGCCACTAAGTGAAAGTGACGAGGAGGAGGAGAGAGAGGAGGAGGACCCCGAAGAGCGTGACGGGGGACAAACTAGCGTGTTCGAAAGGGATTGTACTGAACTAGATATCACCCTCATTGAGGAGAACTGAAAGTTATCTGGGGAAGTTCTTCTTCCCCCCCCCTCACCTCCACCGCCAGCATTCAGCTCTCTCTGCACCACCTGCTACCTTACACTGGCAGGCCTCTCAGGAACCCTGCTGCCCTCGCTCAAGGCGCACAGGCGTAGACGCCCATTAATGAAGACATGCCGACTACTGTCATATGCAGGCAGTCACAGACGCTGACCCATCAACATTGTACATTCCAGAATGAGTTGCTGAGACATTCTGAAGGATGCAAATATTTCAAAAAGGAGTTTTATGTGTATCGGACGTCCTCTTAGAATTCATCTTCAAACTGACAGAATGGAACTGGAGGCCAACAGCTTCCCGCTTCTTTCTTTCTCGTCTTTCCTCTCGACTTGTTTTGATAGTAAGAATAGACTTTCTTGGATGACGGTTATAAATATCAGTGTTTTGTTCAGTTGAAATATAAAAGGGCAGTATGACATAGCAGTATTTACTCTGCAGACCTTTATACTTCCTGACCAAGGTCCATCTAATTCAACATAAGCCTTAAGATGCCTGTTTTTTTCTTCCTCTTAATCAAAAGATTCCTCAAGGAAATGAATTGTGTACTGTAGCTGTTGTTCTGGGTTTTTTTTCTGCAGTCTCTCTCTCTCTCTCTCTCTCTCTCTCTCTCTCTCTTTTTTTTTAATCTGTACAATGCATTCCTCTAAAATTGAAATGTGTATACATTTATTAATGCACTGTATTTGGGACATTTAGAAAGAAACAATGAACGCAACCACTGTATTCTGAAGGCACATTGTTATACTGTATTGTACAGCGAGTATTTGTTCAAATAAGTTGTGTAAAGATGGTAGCTTGAAGGTTGGAGACAGGCTATTTCTGTCATTTAGAGATTTTTTTTATTGTATGTGTGATAAATTCAGACTCAGTTTATGTAAAAATAAAGTTTATTTGAAATTACAGCGAGTTGAAATATTAACTCAACATGTTTTCTAAAACTGGTGTAATGTAATTAAGCAAATGAGTGACTTGATCCTTTCTTGACTGTTGTTTCTAATTTTCTTTTTCTGAATCATTACATTGCCATCTGCTGTTTATTAGTGCCAATATTACAGGCAGAAGAGTAAAAATATTTTACATTATGAATACATCTGCTATCTCATAAGCATTTTAAAATGAAGTGTCTCAAGGATTTTGATGGTAAATGTCCTACTGAGGTAGGTTGACTGCCATGCGAGTTGACATGTTTTGTTTGTTTCATTAGAATTGCTTATGTCACTGAAGTTTTGATTTAAATCACATACCTGGACCTTGTTTGCAGTCTAATAATATGCAGATACTTTGAACTTCAGATAGTAAATGGAGGGAGAGAATTCCTCTTTATAAAAAGGGATAGTACCGGTCCTTAATACTGACTGGTTGAGCCACATTTTACGTATATGGAATAACCGTTTTATAGAAGCAGTAAGCTCTGCTTCGCATCATGCCTAACAAGTACCCTTACCTGCTCTAAATTCACTGTAATCCATGGGTTCTTGGGGCTTATTGGATAGACATGTTACTTAGTGGGCATTACTTACTTGGTGAGTTCATCATACGTTCACCGTGATAAATGAAAACTGAAGCGAGAGGCTTGACCTCTCTAGAAAAGAAGCATAATTGGAATTGTTCATATTTCCAGATTATCATGTTTCCCTAATGAACCAACACTTTTTGTTTTGTTGTTGTTGTTGTTTTTTTTTTACAAACCTGTTTTAATGTGGCACACAGCTATAAAATATTTATGGAGCAGTCACACCAGTGACAGGAAACCCTGAAGATGTGGTAGGATCCTCTGATACGGTCGAGAAGCAGAGCAGCTCTCTGGGCAGAGCAGCTTTAGCAGGAACCTCTGGGAGCAGGGAGGTTGAGAGAGAAGCTCTGGCTGAGGCTATGACAAGAAAGGTTGAGGCTGTTTGGCTGGAGGTTTTTTGGCAGCCGTGGCATAAATCTCATGGGAGGAACGTTCATGGCACACATGATGGGAAGCTTTCCAACTTCAGCTGTTATGAGACAGAGATGTCTGAAACCATTCCAGGTTCTGGGATTGAAGCAGCAGGAACCTTCAGGCCTGGACAAGAAGCTGTGGGACCAGGGCAGCTTTGAAAGGGTACCAGTGTCGAATAACTTCTGCCGTACTCTTGATTCGGTTCTCTCTGACCTCAGGAGGTTTTGGAAAGACAGTGACAGTGGCCTTCACAAGGATTTCTGCAGTGGCCCTGACAGAATCTTTGGGCCCAAGGTCTGTCTCCATGTGAGTGGCATTAAGCTCTATGGAGGCAGTGCCAGGAACCTGTGGGACAGGCTTGACAGGGAGCTCTGTGAAGCTCTAGGTGACTCCATTTTTACAAATATGATTGGATTGTGTTGTACTTAACTATCTATATCTAAATTAACTATTTACAATTCACATCCCTAGGCGAGTAGTTCCGCAAGACACTAAAACTACTGCCTCAGGCCAAGGCGCCAGACGCTACCAAGGCCTGCCAGCCTGCAAGACGCTAAGACTGGAGGGATGGTGGGGTCACCCATGTCAGCCTGCCAGATGCAAGGCTGACCCTAATCTCCATGACTTACAGAGAGACCTGAAACACAATTACCAATTATACAATTACAACATGTACAAATTAAACAAAAAATACAGCTTGTTATCTATGCAGTGGATGAGGATTGACTATGAGTTACTGCAGATATTGAAATCTCCTCTAAATGAAGCCTCTTCTCCGGGTCAGTCTTCAGACATCCTTAGATAAAAAGGCAGCATTCTGTGCACAATATTATTATTATCTTTAACTTTACACTTTCTAAGCTGTAAAATGAGAAAGGTTCCTGAATTATCCACAAGGACTTTTTTTAAAAAGCTGTTGTGTTTATTACAGAGGTGAGAGGGTCTGTTTTGTACAAAGATCACACGCTCTGTATGGGTGCATTGCAAAAGTCATTCAGAGTGATTACAATCAGTATAATCACAAATACCGTGGTGAAGCTAAATGGCTAGTATAGCAAAATCATGTTAATGTGTGGTTACTTTAGTTCAATTATTTTGTACATGTTTAATTTTGATCAATAAAACATGTAACCGAGTGCAGAAATGAACGTGAGTAATCTTACATAATATTTATATTACAATAGCCAGTCTTAACAGTTTACGTGATCTGGCTCTTTATTTTTATTTATTTATTTATTTTTATATCAAAATATATTAAATGTGTGTGTGGTAAGAGCATCTACGGCCTATCGCGTTGGCTAAAACACACAAGGAAATGCGATGTGAAAAATAAAATCCCAGACATTGCATTTGGACTCTAGAATTATCACAGAGGTTGTGAGAGAAAAACACAGGATTGATGACCAAGGTCAAAATATCAGAGGGTCGTGCAACAACTGGTGGAACCTCTGTGGTAGAAACCGAGCAAAGCAAGAGTATTTGGGCATGCATAGTGGAATTTGGAGGTTGTGCAGCCACCAGCGGAACCTCTAGAGAATCTATGGTATTAACTGAGGCCTTCTGGGGAAAAAGTTTAGGGGTGGCAGCCATCTTGTGCATTGGCTCAGAGGTAGCAACTATCTTGTGCAGCAGTTCAGAGGTGGTAACCGTCTGGTGTAGGGGTTGGGGCTCTGAGGCAGCGGCCATATTGTTCTGGCCTCATGGCTCTGGTTGAGGCATGGTGGCCATTTTGAGCTGTTGTTGTGGCTCAGGAAGGATGGCTATCTTGAATTGTGTCTGTGGCTCTGGAGTGGCTGCCAGAATAGTGGCTGAGGCATGGCGTTGGTGACAAAAACTAGTCTATCATCCCAGTAAAGTCCAGAACCGACACCTCAGCCTGCTGGGACTTCGGGTCAACCAGGAGAAGAACAAATTCTGTCCGGTGCAGAGGATCTCATTTCTCGGGATGGAGTTGGATTCGGTCGCACAAACAGAACGTCTCACCCAGGAACGTGCTCAGTCAATGATAGACTGCTTGAGTACATTCAAAGGCAGGATGGCGGTTCCACTGAAATATTTTCAGAGGCTCCTGGGTCATATGGCTGCAGCCACATCGGTGACACTGCTGGGGTCTCTCCATATGAGACCGCTTTAGCACTGGCTTCACGATCGAGTCCCAAAGGTGGACGTGGCAACGGTAACACCGGCCTGCCGCCAAACCTTCTCCCCGTGGTCTTTTCTCCGGGCAGGAGTGCCTCTAGAGCAGGTCTCCAGGCATGCTGTTGTCTTCACAGGGTGGGGGGCCACGTACAACAGGCATGCAGTGTCAGGCGTTTGGACAGGACCTCATCCACATTGGCATATCAATTGCCTCAAGCTGCTAGCAGTACGTCTAGCTCGGGGTTGTCTCAAGAAGCGCCTACAGGGCTGTCACGTACTAGTCCGCACGGACAGCACAGCGTACATCAACCATCGACGCAGAGGTTCTAGGTGACCTACCCCAAGCGATAGTTGACACTATTTCTTCTGCGAGGGCGCCTTTTACAAGAGCTGCCTACGCGTTGAAATGGAACCTCTTCTCAACAAGAGGACACCCAGAAATCCCTGATCAGAGTTGTGCTTCTATTTCTGCAGCAAGGATTGGAGCGAAAGCTGTCTCCCTCCACCCTAAAAGTCTACATGGTTGCTATCGCTGCACATCAGTAGAGCTTAAGTTTCTTTCTATGAAAGCTTTACTCCTGCTCGCATTGGCCTCCATCAAGAGGGTAGGGGACCTGCAGGCATTTTCGGTCAACGAATCATGCCTAGAGTCCGGGCCCGAGGATTCCCAGGTAACACTGAGGCCACGGCCCAGCTATGTGCTCAAGGTTCCCACAACTCCATTTAGAGACCAAGTTGTGAACCTCCAAGTGCTGACCTCGGAGGAGGCAGACCCAACCCTGCTGTTGCTGTGTCCCGTCCGAGCACTTAGAGGCTACGTTGATCGGACACAGAGCTTCAAGCAGAGGATGGCCCACTGGACAGTGGATGCCATTACCCTGGCCTATAAAGCACAGGGTGTGCCCTACCCCCTAAGTGTACGAGCTCACTCAACAAGAAGTGTAGCTTCGTCCTGGGCATTAGCACGCGGCACCTCGCTGGCAAATATTTGCAGAGCTGCGGGTTGGGCGACCCCTAACACGTTCGCTAGGTTTTATAGCCTTTGGATGGAACCGGTATCCTCCCGTGTTCTCACCTCAAACAGGTAGTGACACGGGGTTGCCCAGTTTCGGTCGGCTTGGCAGCTGTAGTTCTCCAGAGAGTCAAAAAAGTAGACCCTGTTGAGTTCCTCCGTTCCCTGTTGGCAGCCGGATGTTGTGGAGCATCATGCCTAGGCCATCGATGCGATAAATCCTTGAGAACCGCTAGGGGGCTGGGGTCCCTTGAGTGATACCCCCTGAGGACCTCATGTGGTATTCACGGTTAAAATAAAAAAATAAAAAACGTGTTCCCTGGCAGTCTGCCATTCATGAGGGTTCAATCACCTTCTATATTCCATATGCACTGAAAGTTCTTGATATATGTCTATAGTTGCGCCTTTTGGAAGGGGGGGAGTAATGTAACATTCGTGGTCTCTTTTAGTTCAGTGTTTTTCTGTGTTTTGGCAGTTTTGATTTGATTTTCATGTTAGTTTCAGTTTTCTTTGTTTTATGTCATGTGCTGTTTGTATTCCTTCCCCATGTGCTCCGTGACCTAGTTTCTGTTATTCATGTATTCTGTTCAGGTGTGTCTTGTTAGTTCTCTGTGATTGTCTGCCCTATTTAAGTTGCCCTCTGTCTTTCAGTGTTTGTCCGTCAACCCACGTGTATAGTCTGTGTTTAAGCTTTGTTAGATCATTTATTGGATACTGCTCCACGTTTTGATTTCTTACTAAAAGTCTTTTGTTTTATTTACTTCCGACTCCTCGATCTCCTTCGTCTGCCAAAGACACACGTTACAAACAAAAGTTTGATTAAACTTTTTAGTACTACCTTCATTAATAATAATAATTTACACTGTAAGGATAAAAAGAAAATAAGGAATATACTGCAAAGGAACTTTGATTTAACAGACATGGTCACAAATTACTCACATTACAGAACAGCAGATCACAAGATGACACATCAGTGTTTTATTAAATAACACAAACTGACAACAATAAAGACAACATTTAAAATATACAGTCATTTGATCAAAGCCTAATAAGCACACATACACAATCTTCTGGTGGAAATATTAAGTATCTGAAGAAATTCCATAATGTAATAAATCATATTTTCATGTACTGCAGGAACAGAAACACATGATAAGGACGTTGTAGGACCTGTTCTGGATCTAGAGCAGCTGTCACGAGTCTTATTCACATCACCAGAGTTCTCTGTCCATATTGGATATTGTCTGTGGCTAAGTGATATATTTCAGAGACAGGTCTATATGTATTTAAATTCAGTTTTTATTTCAAAAGTTTTATGTGTTTTTTTTATTTTTAATAAATCCATTTCACATTTGTTTCCTTTTTGTATGACAACTCCTAGATGGCACCAGTTTCTCTCTCAATTTTTTTTGTATCTTGAAGTTTACACTTTAACACTTAAACTGTCTTCAGTGACTTAGGTTCACGTTGTACCATCTGCATTTTTTAATGCTTTAAAAAAAAAAAAAAATGTATTTTATCATTAGGTGGCCACTCTAACTCAGCTCAGGAGCCCTGACTGCTGAAATTGAAGATCAGATACTTACATTTTTCTGTTGACCAATACATTAATGAGTCAGTCGGATAGAGATGGTGGTACAGTATTTGCTCAGATTTGCGCATTAGTTGTGTGTTTGGCTGGACAAATGAGCAAAATCAATATTAAATATTCCTGATTTATTATTGTAAAATAAAATGTTTTATGTAAAGAAAAAAATGTGCATGCATGACATGCATTTTGCATTACATATATATATTTTTACAATTATACAGGAATTTTCACACTTAAAGGGGTACTGCACAAAAAAATACACCTATTTGGAATATGCCAGTCCTTGTTCCACCCATTTTTGGGTAAACAATTCCCTTTTTAAATCAGAAATAAACTATATAAACACTTGCAAGATTTTACATGTCTGTGAATTAAGGCAAAAAATGTTTATTCCAGGGTGTAGATGTTCTCCTCCACTGGTCTTCTTGTGCGTATTTCATAAATAATGTGTCGGGGCTCCTTTGAGAAACTGAGGTTCAAAACATAGCAGTCATTGTGATTATACTGTTACAAAGGACTTTTCTTAAAGTGAATCACACGCACTTACCACCCACTGTCAAAGGCCTTCCCATAAAAGCCACCTGAATAAGAATATCCATTAATTTCAGTAAAGATACATGTTCTTAACTTACTTATAATAGCATTTTCATTAAATAAAGGTCTAATAGATAAATAACTGGATGGAATACGTACGTTTGAAGGTCACAAGGGCCAGTGCTCCCGAGAGGAGCAGTAGCAGACTGAGAGACAGAGACAGAACCGGGATGTTTATCTGTAGCGTGACCCTAGAGATCGGCTCCTCCATCTTTAAATCACAAATTTACAAGAGTTTCATCACTTTAAGTGGCATTTTGAGTTTTCAGATCTTCTTTTACTTCCACTCTGCTATTTATGCGTATTTAATTTTACAGCATTTGTCTGATTAAAAAGACAAAAGTAAAAATAAATACAGTAAATTGTGAAATATTACTATAAAAATAGGCATTTTCTGAGTGTAATTTATTAATATGATGTAAATCTACATTTTCAGGAGTCATTACTGCATTCTTTAGTGACACATGATCCTTAACATTAACAATGTTTTATCATTATCAGTGTTAAAAATCAATGTTAACATTTTTGTAGCTATATAATTTCTCAGTGCCGTCTGATGAATAGAAAGTTAAAAAAAAACAGCATTTATTTGAAAGAAATTATTTGTAACATTGTCTTTACTGCACATTTTGGTCAGTGTAATTCCAAACTTTTAAAACAATTTGTATTTAGTTAATAGATATGTGAGATGTAACAAACTTCATAGTTTGACAGTTATGTTGCAAGATACAAGATACTCAATGACTCATAAGATTGCTCATTACTCATAACGTCTAGGTTACCTATTGTAACCCCCGTTCCCTGATGGAGGGAACGGAGACGTTATGTCGTGACGACAGACT
>JAUMHP010000031.1:4769960-4798654 GCA_032361065.1 Enteromius trimaculatus | reverse complement strand
TGCTTAATCCGCTGACCACTTATACTCGCGCGGCGATTAAGTGCAGCTGGATATTAATCAGCATATGCCAATTTCATAGGCGTGTTTATATACACGCAGAGTAGATTTGCCATCTCGAAGCGAGATTCCTATTCGCCGGTCACCGAAATTGACGTCTCCGTTCCCTTCTTCAGGGAACGAGGGTTACAATACGTAACCGAGACGTTCTGCACAGCTTGAGCTCAGTTAGCACCCAATTACCCAGGTGGAAACACTAGAAGTCAAAATTTATCACACACCAATCAGAAACTTCGATGGAGATAAAAAGAGCAAAGTCAGCTTACTGTTTTTCTCAGCGACTTTAGTCCATTTCTCAGATCAGAAAATAAATTCTCTAAACTTGTTCAACATGATCTAGTCTCTTGTGCAGATCATAAAATGTTTCTCATTATTTTGAACAAGTTGCCATTGCTCTGGTTCAATCATGCAGCTGATTACGTATATTTGATTTTGATTGGATTACGTACACTATGACATCTAGTCATTACTGTAATACACTGGTTACTGTAAGTCATTGGGATAAACACAAATTGGTTGATCTAACTGTTATAAATTGTCAACCAAATTTTCTACACATTTTCTACACAAGACATTTCTTTTCATATAAAGTATTTTTCAATCAACATCCCACATACAGTAATGTGTACATTTGTACTTTTGAAATGAATGGATGGGATACATAATCAGCACAGTCTTCTGCATTTCAGTACAGTAACTGCCAAACTGATGCTGTAGTTCATAGATCAGGTAGTACTAGCAGAGTGTACTGTTATATTGACAACATAACAAAACATTTTCATCTTGTTTGTGAACAATGACACAAGGACATCAGGCATGCAAGAGGGTTTGACCCCCGCTGTTTGTCCAGAGCCAGTATAGCCTGTGACGTGGACCAGATTTTTTAGCCTGACCCAGAGCAAAAGCTGAGGCAAAAGATTTACAGTTTTTCCCAATTGTTTACACACAATTACTTGTACTTGAGACACAATGTCTACAACATGTAACTGATGCACCCACCCCCTGAACCAATTCTGATAAACTAAAAGTGCAATTCCTGCTTTACACTCAAATTGCAGGTTTAAAACACACTTTTTTCAAAACACAACACACAATTCTGTGTGTACAATTTTCATGAAGAAAATCTCTTGTTTTCACGAGGAGCACACTGTCATTCAAAATCGTAAAGTTACTTGCCCTACTAACTCATCACATGGGTAAACACTTGTCACACATAATTTAGAAATAGAGCTTTATAAAAAGGTTTTTTAGTTGTTTATCTCCCTCCATATTCTTCAATCCTATTGAGAATCCTGTTTTCTGTGTGGAGATGGAAAGTGTATGACCGAAATCTACACACACGCATACCCCTTCTCCAATCTATGGAAGATGCATGTGGAGATATGCTTTTCATGGCTGGAATCGCCATGCTAGGCGATATTTACCCCGCTGCTTGGCCAGGGCAAACATTGCTTGTGATGTGGATGAGATGCTGTGGCCAGACCCAAACAGAAGAGAGGATGCAGCAGCTGTTTTTTTTCCCTGTAACTGTATTCAGTAAATACTTCTGTTCATGGTATATGTATGTGTATATGTATGTCGACATTATGTGCAACTTTGTGTTGGTTGGGATGAACACTGTATACATTGTTTTTGTGGGACAAATACAGTAAAATATATTTGGTACAGTGTATTTGTGTGTTTTGTATAAAAACAATATTCTGAAATATTTTACAATGCACGTATGTAGGCCTATGTACTGTCTGAAGTAAGTGTAACACTGAACAAAAACAGGCTTACAGTAAGTCATTATGATGAATGGAGAAGAAGTGGTCATTGTGTTTTACATTAAGCACATCATTGTTCTTATAAATGTCATGTGATGGTTTGTGTGTTTCATTTGAAAACAAAAAAACATTTTGAGAAGATATTACATTGTTTTAAAAGTAAAGTTTGATTCGAGGAGAATGGGTGTGTGCTTTCAGAAAATGTGAGGAAACAATTGGGAAAAACTGTAATTTTTTTTTTTTTTTTTTTACAGCCGTACTGTGTTGTACATGCTTGAATAAAAAGTGGATACATTAGTTGTGTATTTTGTGTTCATGTCAAAAGAGTTTTAAGGAGGAGAACAATGAGCAGCATAACTGTTTTGAATTAATTGCACCAGTGTGTAAAACTATGTTGTATTGTGTGTGTGTTTTTAAGGGATTGTGTTTGATGTCTGAGGGCAAAGTTTTTAATTTTGACCTGAAAATAGGATGTTTGGGAAATTGGGTGAGACGTTATGGATTTGTGTCTACTGTTGTGAGAATATGAGGCATAGTTTTAAGAAATGTGTTTAAGCAATCAAGAAAAACTGTAATCAAACTAAAACCCAGCACTTATCATTTTCCAGTGATGGACCTGGATGAATCAGATGTGGTTCAGGCTGACCTTGTTTACTTGCCTATAGCAGTCCCTATTGATTTTCTGATGATAACACCGGTACCACAATTCAACACTGTGGTTACAGGTGACGTTGGAAGAGAGGGACTATTCAAAGAGTTTAAAGCCGCAGGTGTAGTGAGGGAAGTATGGTGTGATCAGTCTAACATCCTCAGAAGATTAACCCTTAATTGCATCGGCTTGATCTCTGTCCCTGCTCCAAAGTCACTCCTGAACCCCTTCAGCTACACAGATAAAATCCGTGCCTGTCTGGTAATGCAGATGGTTACAGTCAGTGGATTTCTGTCACTTGTTTCACTGTGAATTAGTCATGCCAGACACAGTACCATTACGGTGTTTGGGCCAAGCTGGGCTGAGTGAATTTAACAAAGACGTAATGAAATATTAATAATCATGGCAAAGAATATTGTAGTAAAATTAGAGTTTTGCTTTCATTGAAACAGGTTTGCTGGGGTACACCGAAGCAACACTTGCATAATTAAGATGTGTTTTGTGTTTAAATAAGGAAAACTCAGAAATATTAAAAGTAAAGTGGAAAGAAAAAGAAGGCAAAATATTCCAAATTAAATTAAATTAAATTAAAGCATTTTTTATTTCATTTTATTTTCAGAAACAAATGCATATTTTATGCATAAATTAGAATGTGCAAAAGCTTTAAAGTTTTAATGTATATAGCATTATCTAATTTTTACATCATTACAGGGATATCTCATCCAAAGATGTACAATAACTTTCTTTCTTCAAAGAAACAAAAACATTTGTGCAAAAATAGCAAAATATAGATTATTTTGAACAGTGAAAACCATTGCTTCTGGCTGACTGTCATACGCTTGCATTGTATTCATTCACCAAGATTTGTGCTTATTTTGAAGTAGTAAAGTAATATAAATCTGGGATGCCATGAGAGGAAAAACGATTGCATTGTGTTGTAATTTTTGGTGGAGTATCACTTTAAGGTCTACAATCCCCATAATGCTGAATAATATCTGTATATATTTAACTGAATAAAGAAAAAAAAAGCTCCAAATACCTTTATAACAGCATTGATTATCTTCTGTCCCAGTCATAGTTTACATTACAGCACAACAATAATGCTATATTTTTAATGCTCTAATCATGAGATGTCCAATGTACAGATGAACAGCTGCTACTTCGCTCAAACAAACAGAAAACAATGCTTTGTTTGGTCGATGAATCAGAGTGCATCCACACAGAACTGTTCAATCACAAGCTGGTCTCATGATCTCCAGACTTCACTGCATTCATATTCTAGTGATATAACAAGATAATATTTGAGCAAATAAACAGGGCCATTAAAACGGTGGCTTGAAGAATGTCCCTCTAATCTCTTGTCTTGGAGAGAACACGTGGATGCAAGACAGCACAAAATTAGCCAGCCTATTTTTGTAACGTCTGATTTATTTACAAACGCCCAAATTGAATTTTATCTCGCTCCTGGAATGTGATTTGGTTGTTTTTCATTGTAAAGCTCTAGCATTCTTTACTTTATCATTGTGGGGAAATTATTAAAGTATGTCCTCCCAAAAAGCGTAGTAGATTATTTTTATGATACATTGAGCTGAACTATGCAATCCCTAATGAAAAATAAATATACTAAAATGTATTTAAAAATACATTTATTTAATTTTAAGTATGCTACACTTGTAAACCTAAAGTCTGCTATAAATTAGACCAATTAATTTTGTACCTGCACTTGAACTGTGTGGCAGTAATGCTAATAAATATAGTATATTTCAGCTACACTTTAAATAGCTTGCTTTTAAATACGCTTTCAATAGTGACATTAAAACACATTTTCAGTTTAATATTAAGAAATATGCAATTTGCACAAGTAGTTATCCCAATACAGTTTAATTATATATGTTTTTTTACATCAGTAAATTGTGGGCGGTATGTAAATATATTAGTGCTGATGAATCGTGATTAATCGCATCCAAAATACGTTTTTGTTCACATAATACATGTGTACTGTGAACAGTACACACACATTATGTGAACAAAAACTTTTATTTTGAATACAAATAGTCACATTAATTGTTTGACAGCACTAATGCTAATAGATTTGAACGATGCTTAATGTGAAATAAATGCATAAATGCATTACTATTAACATTGGACATGTACAAATGCTAAAAAGGACTAGTTTTGCATCAATAATTTAAAAAAATGTATATATTATTTTTCATTTTTGCACTAAGCTGCAATCATAAAAAAAAACATTTTATTTATTTTCATTTAATTTAATTTCATAACCTAACGATAATAAACTTTTATATATATCCCGTGAGCTATGACTGAGTAGAAATGTGTTATTTTGGGTAACACGGTATTGACTGTGAAACAGTCTCTTCAGTAGAGTTTGGCCTGAAGCGAGGTTAAATTATGCTTGACTGCTTTAGGCTGCCTTTTTTTTAAGAAATGAAAAACAGTTCTCTATGACTGTTGATTCCAGCGAGACAGCTTTAAGGTCCATCATTTTAACTCTTTTCCATGTCTTTTGTCCAGACCCATCCATTCTGGAAGAAGTTATTTTTCATTTTAAATAATTGCACTGTTAGCAACTTTCATGCAACCCAATCGAACCTGCAGATTTTGACAGATCACTGTCTTTTTTTGGACATCGGGCCGTGGCGAAACTCATCTCCGCATTTACTGGAGATGCTCGCTGACCCTCAATCTCCAACGTACATCCAGCGTCATTCATTCCAGTCTAGTGACAACAGAGACCTGCTGAGCAATACAAACTGTGAACGCTAAATCACTGTGAAATCACATCTTTTCAGGACCGCAGACTGGGAAATGTTGCTGTTTTTCCAGAAAGTCTCACAGGAGCTCAGAAAATGTGCAAAACTCATTTAAACTAGGAAGCATAGCGAATCTCCTACGGTCCCTGCGGGTCAAATACTGAAGTTACTTAAACTTCATACCATCTATTTCGAGACATATTTATCAAAATTACCTGGGAATCTGTGGATTAAATATGAATGACACGCAGATGTGCATTCCTTCTTTGCACTTTAAAATGTACCATAAGGATTTATCAAAGTCTTTAAAACATCCACCATGGCAAGCAGCAAAATAAACTATTTTTAGCTAATGAAATTGAATGCGCTTCACAATAATAACCAAAAGACTACACAATAATAAACTGCAGCCAGAGTTTGACTGCCGTCCGGATTTTTGTGGCTCTGTTTTTGAGCACAAGGGAGGACAGCGCTGCAAAACCAGCAGCTGTAAACGCGGACAAAGGGCTAAGGGTTAGGTCAGATGTTAACAGAAAGTAAATAGTAGTCATTATTATTTACGAGGGAGGGTTATTTAAAATGGATTGAAAGTTTGGGCATCATTGTAAGGCAGCAGAAATCTTGAGTTATATAGCAGAAAAACACACCAGGTGCTACCAATAGCCTATAAAACAATGTCTTTTTAGTTTCCTTAGCGCTAAACATAAAGTAGATAATGAACAATAAACTACAAATGATGTGTTTCATTGTCAGATTTGACAGCTATATGCTATGTGATTATGCCCTGCTGAAAGAAACAGCATATGCTGGTTAGGTACGCTTTGAAGCTGGGATGAGTTTAAGCTGGTTTAAAGGGTTAGTTCACAAAAAAATGAAAATTCTGTCATTAGTTACTCACCCTCATGTCATTCCAAACCCATAAGACCTCTGTTCATCTTCAGAACACAAATGAAGATATTTTTGGTGATATCACAGAGCCGTTGGTCCCTCCATAGACAGCAATACAACTGGCAGTGATCCAGGTCTAGGAACGTAGCAAAAACATCAGTAAAACAGTCCATGTGATATCTCAACCTAACCTTTTGCGACGCTACGAGAATACTTTTTTGCCCAAATAAAGCAAAACTAACAATATTTACTCTTCTCCCGTGTCTCCCGCAAGCTATTTGGCGTAATCTGCTTTGTTTACATCCGGGTGATGTATGTGCGTAATCTGCAGCTGTTTGCGCCTAGAGGAAAACGTCCATTTATGTTGCAATTTTCTCTAAAAAGACGTGAGCCATAAGTATATGATGTTACTTTTGTTTTGTTTGTGCTATTTTTTTTTTACTCCTATCGTCGCAAAACTGAAGTTAATTCACTGATGTCATATCCATATCCATATTCCAGATCTGGGATGGTTTTAGTTGTATTGCTGTCTATGGAGGGTGAACGATGAACGAAGGATGAACGAAGGCCTTATGGGTTTGGAACGACACAAGGGTGAGTAATTAATGACAGAACTAGAAACTGCAGTGATTCGCATGTACGTTTTTTCAGTTTTGCAGAAATATATAGAGGCATGTATTTCCACTGAGCCTAGGTCAACCTAACTAAAAAGCATGTTTTTTTTCAACAGGACGGTAAAGCTGCTGTTTTGCTTTTAAGCATCGAAACGCAAGTCAGGGCACTTTCATTGTTGTTTTTGTTTATTGAACACATATGTATCAGTGGACATCAATACATTGACATTGAATCAATAAACTGCACAGAGAATGTCAATGAGCATCCTACTCATTTCATTTGCATAGGCAAATATAAATCTAATATTAAATAAAGGCATGGCTCTCTTTACTTTCAATCTTTCTCAGCTTTTTCACACTCCTGCTCCTGCTTTCTCTGGATTGCATGAAATTGCATGTGATTGCTTGTGATTTTTAAGGTAAATTGCTTGGGATAAAAGTGTCTGCTATGTAATTACATATAATGCAATAGAGATCTGAGTAAATGGGTCCTATTGACTCTTTTCTGTTCATTTTATCTTTAGAGGACCTTTTTCCTCTATTGCGGATGCTCTTTAATGAAAGACAAAGAATTAGCATTCAAGTCTGTGATATTCCATTTCGGGAGTTTTTCCTTTATCAGGGCAATATGACCCTTTTATAATATCTGTCCCATTCTGGACCACATTATAATAGAGTACATATCCCAAAGCGGCAAAAAGAAAACAGGTTCTGAAAAGCAGGGGAAAACAAAAAACATTAACAGCAGTATGTACCCTATGAATGTTTTCCCATTGTTGCAGTTTACGATAATTTACTTATTTTTATGCATTACTTTTAGATGAAGCTTGTTATGTAGCCCACAAAAGGTCCAGTTATATGATTTGATTGCGTTTTCACTAATATCTAAGTAATTCAAAAGGAGCCGCTTCCTGCATTGAGCGAATTATACAGATGTCTGGTACTTTGTGTTCCAGCGCATTTGGAGCACAAAAGCAAAGGTAGAAGATGCTATCATCATAACATTCAGGATATTAATACTAAGATACATCTCATGCACTGATGGCTCGTGTCCCATGATTAACTCTTGGCATTATTCTCTTCTGCCTTTGAGACTGTATGATATTTCCAAACCTTAAAATAAGGCTCATGAATATTCCACAGGCGTCAAGCGCAATAAAATTTTTCAAGCTATTCTCATTAATCTTATAAAATAGATATTTGCCATATATCTGACCGCTGACTCAAGTAAAAAAACGATTTTGGAAAAAGGCTTTATATGCTCACAAGGTAGAAATTATTTGATACAAAAAATACTGTGAAAATAGTGAAATATTATTACGATTTAAAATAACTGTTTTGTATTTAAATATATTTTAAATATGATTTATTCCTGTGATAATGAAACTGAATTTTCAGCAACCATTAATCCTGTCTTTAGAAATTATTCTAATATGTTGATTTTCTGATTTCTATGATTTTTTTAATTTAATGCATCCCTGCTGAATAAAAGTATTCATTTACTAAAAAGATTTTAAAAGTTCAAAATAAACATTTTCAATAGCCACTTCTGAAAGGGCCATGAGAATTAGACATAGGGCAAACAATAGAATCTTGCAGTAAAATACCATGTGATATCCTCTAGTAAATGAATGGTTCTCTGGGGAATCATTGACACACATCTGAATGTATATTATATTTACACTACAGTCATTTTACAACTGCTTTATGTAAGGGAGGATTTTGAAATAGCAGCAAAAGTTAAATGTTCCCACACACGTAAGCAAAGAGTTACATAACTGTCTCCATCGTCTCCATCACAGCTTTTTAAGAAGTGCTCAAAAGCAATTCATTTTCAAAGATTAAAATAATAACATAACAATATTTGTCATTTCATTTGATACAACATACATTTTACAGCCTAGTTCATAAGCAAATCTTTTACATTTGCTTTATTAAACAAACCTTTGTATTTCAATTTGAGCATTATTATTTGCTTGTCTCGCTCAAACCCTCACAGCCCTGCCTTGCAGCTAAATGTCTGGCCATGATCCAGACAGATGAATTACGATGAGTTTTTCTTGCTTCCATAACAGGAGTCGTTCAGAAAAGCTTGAATTCCATAATAGTCTGTGCACTCCATACAAGTCTGGAGGATTAATGTTTTTCGAAATACTAATGGATACCATAATATTGTAACCATCATTCTCAGCTGTCTCATTTGTACATGATTAAATAGCCCTTAGGATCATATTAATTATTTCAGCACTTAGTCCTAAATAAACCTGTGTGATAAGAACTGGTGATTAAACTTTAAGTTCATTTGTAGAAAGAGCGCTAATCCTAAAATACCCATGTGTACTTTGTAACACCATCATGTAAAAAAATGTGTATATGTGCATATGCACATACCAGAACATTGTATTTCACCCCAAAATAAAAATTTGCGGAAAATGAACTCATCGTCCATTTATTTTGCAATGAATGGGTGCCGTCAGAAGGAAGTCCAAAATAGCAGATTAAAAAAATAAACATCACAAAAATGAAGAAATTTTAAACAAATTTTAATTTTGGGGGGACTATTCCTTTAATAGTTGAATTTCCAAATAATAGTTTGTACCACAACAACACATATTCATACGACCTCACTCGTACGATTTTGTACAATTTGTCTTAACCCCAGTGACAGGTAGGTTTAGGGCTGGGGTTAGGTGCAGGTCATTCATACAAATCATCCGAATTGCAAAAATCATTTGAATTTGTAGTGAGGTTGTACAAATTTGTGTGATTTAGCCACTTCATAATATCTGTTCGAAGTGCTGTACGACGAGGCTGCACATTCTCATGGCGATTTATAACTGCTTTATGTTTTGGCAAAATAGTGGCAAATGCAAATTTAAATAAGCCTAGCATGCTTAGTCTGTCATGTGAAGTTGTTTTTTTTTTTTTTTACATTTTAGTTTGAAGCGAATCATATGAATCCATGCAAATCTGCCAACTTGTAAAACATCAATATTCAAGAATTTAAGAGACATTCAGAAACCAACGTGTTACCAACAATGTTAATAAATGTATGTTTTTGATTTCTAAGGATGCTTTTGTTTATACTTGTGCAATATTCACTTTATTTGGTGTTTTGTTTGCTATCTAATGTCCACTTCAAAATCTGGGCCTGAAACAAAATCAATTCCACCGGTATGGACTATTCAACATGAATTTTAATAAGCCCATTTTATAGACAAAAGTGTTTTTCATCCTTATGGAAAATGAACAAAACAATTTGACATCTGTGATATTACAGCTTCACAGGATGCCTGCTAATTACACTTCCTTCCCATGCTTTATTATGCCCACTTAATTATGTGCACTGCATAGAATTGCAAAACACCTCAGCTCTTCTGTTCTTTTTTATTATCTTTTCACAAAACAATGAATATTTTGGTTCATTATTTTAAAAGCAATTCTTTATTCAAGACATATGCGTAATAATGTAAATTCAATCTGGAAATATATATACTGTCACTCTGCCATTTGACAGACGTTTGCCGCCGCGCTGGTGAAGATGCCGCAGTTTAGCGTGCTGCGGCTGACAGCTCAGCATTTTCTTGCCTTTAAATCTCACCTTTCACTTCACATTACCTTCTGCAATTCATCATCCAAAGCGGCGACGGTTTTAAATGTAATCGCCTTAATTCACTTGGAGTGTGTTTGAGCTAATAGTTGGATGGGTTTCAAAAGCTATACAGTGCCATGGTGTATGTGTGCATGCGTGTGTATTTATTGCACTGGTCACACAGCGGTCTGGCAGCTGTTTCTCCTGAGCTCAGCACTGGCGTCTGGGTTAAAACGCATCAGCCATACATTCTGTGCCATCACCTACCGACCTATCCACAAAGGATATAACTTTCCCCTTCACGTCACATGCTCTGCTGTTTCCCATTAGCCTCTGGTGGGAGTGCAGTTAAAGACCCCTTAATCTTTTTGCTTTGCCTGTTTCACTTCGTAATAAACAATCCTTAGGATTTGGGCTCACTTTTATGCCTCTCTAAACTCTGTCATAGCCTATTCCCTGAATTTTTAATAGCATTGCTTATTTAATTTCAGCACAATGAGGATATTCCTGCATGACAGCAGGCTTGTTTCCTCTTTCACGGGTCTCGAAAGCCGTAATTTACTTTGATTTCTGTATAAATTAGTTGACTTGTGGGGGTTTTCATCCATCTGTTTGAGTTATCTGTTTTTGTTTTTTTGGCGCAAGCCATTAAGTACTTTATCACTGTCAAAGTATATTCCTGTTTGGCTGGCATTTGCGAAGAGATTGAGTTAGTGGCTAGTTTATAAAATTACAGTTGATTTGCAGGAATATTTGGACACTCATGTCTTTAAAGATGGCAGTGTAGAGACTTTTGCCAGTGAATGACTTTGTGCTTTCTGCGGTTCATTTGTGCGCTTCATTAAAAAATGTGTTTTAGGACTAAAAATGCTATTTAAGAGCTAAAAATAAATGTTTTTAGAAACTTGTGGGCATATGGCATGTGTGACTGATCGGTATTGTATAACTGCGCAGTCCTTGTGAGACTGAAATGGGCACCATGCATCAACAACCTTGATATTGTTTGCAAGTTTTCCATATTTTAAATCGCAAATGATCCTAAGAATAGCGCGGTTGGTATGTCCATTGGCGTGCTTTCCAGTTGACATTGTATTGCATTACCTGACGGCAGGCTGTGAAGCTCAAGTGACTGATTTATTATAATTTATATCTGTCAGCGTGATGGCTAAATAGGTGTATCTGATGAGCAACATTTTATTCTTTAATAATAAACTACAGTAGCATCGATTTTTATGTTAGTACTAAATTTATATTATTAGAAAATAGCTAGTATAATTTTCTATTTCTCTAGTAACTATTAATTTTGTGTATTAATACATATTTGTGTTTATAAAAATAAACACAATAGTAGTCACGGTTCTAAAACAACAGCAACATTTTAGAGCTTTTGGTAAAAAAAACCCACATCCTTCCAATTCAGACAAATAGTGGCTCGGATATTTTGATTTCCTACTAAAATCTATTTGATTTATTGCTTGCACTCCTTGATATTTCGGTAACACTTTAGAATAGGTAACACTTGTTAACTATTAATTACAGGTTTACAACACAATAAATTCATAATTTGCTGCTTGTTAATAATTAGTAAGGTCTTTGTTAAATTTAGGTGTTGGGTAGGATTAGGGGTATAGAATAAGATCATAGAATACGATCCTGCAAAGTTCAGCTCCAACTCTAATCAAACACACGTCTTTAATTTTCAAAGGATCCTAAAAAAACGTAATTAGTTGCTTCAGGTGTGTTTGATTAGAGTTGGAGCTAAACTTTGCAGGACAGTCGCAGGGTTGGGCAACCCTGGAATAAGACATTAATATGTGTCTAAAAAGCACTAATAAATGGCTAATATTCTAGTAGGCTAACATGCATGATAAAAAGCAAATAATAGATCTAACCAAATAAAGTGTTACCCATATTTCTATAATTTATATACTAGTATGCATTTATTTAATTGTTGTGTCTGTTTCTGCAACTAGCAAGATTTCAGTGACACTTTATTTTAATGTGTTATTGTTACACTGTTATTCTACATGAATTACTGAGTAATAATAGCATAATAACCAGCATGTGTTTACTATAGGATTAGGATTAGGGTTTGTTATTATACATAGGCTAATTTACTGTTATTAACATAGGCCTAAATACGTGTAACTTACAATATACACGGATATACAAAGATTGTGTAAGTTACAGTTAAATTCCTCGTTATCGAAAAACAAGCAGACACTGGTAAATTCTGGGAAATAAAGGTTATAACGGTTTGCCATAGGTGGAGAGGGACAGAGGCAGTGTAAATAGTCTGCTTTGCGAGGTGTCTCCGTGACTGCCTGTGTAGTCTCTATAGGGGAGGGGGTTTGGTGAATGCAGGAGTGGTCAGAGCCACATCAGCCAAGAACACCGGGAGAGACACTGCGGAGAACTCGGCCAACCAAGTTACGCATGTCTTTAACTGGACTTTATGCAGCGTTTACAATTATGGACTTTTTCTATTTCGCACTTGCTGCGCAACAGGGCTTACGGAACCTTTGAATTGGTAATTTTCTATCTTTCTTTTATTTCTTCTTTTTGCATCCAGAATTAACCATTTGCGCATTTGGCGGTGAATCCCGCTCTTACTTTGGTATGGAGGTACTGCCGAGGCAAGATGAGTTCTGATACAGATCATGCCGTGAACTTCTTGAGTAATGCGTCCTCCGAACTGTCCGACGTCTCCAATTCGAGCTCCGCCGGTAACGGGACCGAACCGAGCTCGTTCAGCCTCAGCCGCGCGCTTCCACTGGGCATGGTTTTGGGCGCTTTTATTGTGTTTGCTATCGTGGGCAACATTCTCGTTATTCTCTCCGTTGTGTGCAACAGGCACCTGCGCATCCCAACCAACTACTTCATCATCAATTTAGCCATGGCAGACCTGTTGCTGAGCACAACTGTCCTCCCGGTGTCCGCCACGCGTGAAATTCTCAACTACTGGGTGTTCGGAAGGATTTTCTGTGACATCTGGGCTGCGGTGGATGTGCTGTGCTGCACCGCGTCCATCATGAGCCTGTGCGTTATCTCCATAGACCGCTACATCGGAGTGCGCTACCCCCTGCAGTACCCGAGCATTGTAACCGAGAAAAGGGCGCTCTTGGCCATGCTGGGTGTTTGGGTTCTTGCATTTGTCATCTCCATAGGACCTCTGCTCGGGTGGAAAGAGCCTCCTTCAGAGGACGACACCGTGTGCCTCATCACAGAGGAGCCGTTTTACGCGCTCTTTTCCTCGCTGGGCTCCTTCTACATCCCTTTGGCGGTGATTCTGGCTATGTACTGCCGCGTGTATATAGTTGCCAAAAGAACCACTAAAAACCTCGAGGCTGGAGTGATGAAGGAGCACATGGACTCCAACGAGCTGACGCTCCGGATTCACTATAAAGGCTCTCAGGCGCAGGATGACTGCAGCAAAGGCCACATGAGGAGCTCGCTGACAGTCAAATTACTCAAGTTTTCTAGAGAAAAGAAAGCTGCTAAAACGCTTGGTGTTGTTGTGGGCATGTTTATCCTGTGCTGGTTACCATTTTTCCTCGCATTACCCATCGGTACGTATGATGTTTTTTTAATTGTAACCCACAAAACAAACTTTTAGGTTCCATTGTCAATTGCCATTGTTTAATTTTATATTACAATCAATTCAGTGTTACAGTTCAATGTTTCACTTATTTGAAATATCTGGTAAACTGAATTTTAGTTAGATTCGTGATGGATAACTAAATATGGTGGTGCTAAATAAAAGTATGAAAACGAATGTAGTAGCTATAACTTAAATTTGAACATGACAGGCACTAGTTAAAAAAATCCCCTAAACTTTAAACTGCAAATATGTTTGCTTCACTTTATATGCAACAAAGTCAAAAATTTAGTCAAATTATTCTTGATCCCTACAAAAAACAAAATAAAACTGTTTTATACCAGGCTTTTAGTAGTCCATTGTGGTCTACCAGCCTAACCAAGATCTCCATTAGCTGGCAGTCCATCTGACCCATCATATAAAGCACCTAGAAATTAGATTTGTGTTTCATAAATTACAGAAAACATATAATCCTAAACATATATAAACTTTCTAAGATTATGATCTGTCCCAATGTTATTAATGTGGCATAAAGGAGTCCCAGGACATACAGTTTAAAACAGTCAGCTTCCCCATTATTTCATTAGTGTATGATAAGAAATAAAGTTCAACCTTGTTGGACAAATGAAAAACAAACCCATGTGACATTACCACAATAATTAGATTTTTATAAATATTTGTAGCAGCATGTGGAATTTATTCCCAATTACAGCCGTTCCTGCGGTGCATGATTAACAGTAGAATACATGTATAGGATTCTGTCAGCTCTAAATACATCCCATGTAGATGTAGTGCACATTATATCACACTTTTAGACAGGGAACCAGGACAATGTACAAGCTGAATATATTCTGGAGCCTGTTTTACACTTTCATTGCAGCACTTTGCTTGTATTGCTCCATGCATTCAAAAATACCATCTTAAAAAAATGTATTGATCATAAAACAGTAAAATACCATCATAGCATTTTTACAGTTTATTTTAGTTCAGCATTACTACTAAAATATGCAAGGCTGTTACAGTTAAATGAACAGTTGCACAGAGACATAGCTATTGGCATTGCTTCAAATAATCATAGCAGCAATTTTAAAGATTGCGTAACGAAGGAGTCTGAGGTGAGCGGATCCATACGCAGCATTTATCAGGCAGGCAAGGTTCATACAACAGCGGGCGACAGGAGCAACAGTGTGTGTGTGTGACTTAAATAGTCCTCCTGATAGGAACCAGGTGTGTGTGCAATCAGTTCCTAACCAGGTGTGTGCAAACAGTCTTAGGCATGGGGTGTTATGGGAAATGGAGTTTTTGAGATGATGGTGATGTTCTGGATGGAGTGCTCTCTGGAGGGGCTGTGTGCACTCAAGCTGGAAATCATGACAGATTGAATGTCAAGATTGTGCCATTTCTGACACTTTAGAATGCGATCCTGTTGCCAAGAAAAACTACATGTCTCCAGTTTGAACGCTTTATTGGTAAATTATGTTCTGTTTGTGGTAGCCCGGACCTCTCATTTTTATTCAAAAATGTCTCAAATGGTTAAAGTTCAGTGCATTTGCTAATGAAAAGATTAGTTTCAAGTACTGTCATGGATAATAGCCAGTGGAAGAGAGGCAGGATGTTAATTGCGAAGACATAATTCACGATTAGATTTTGTTTCGCAATGAAACCTTCAGTCATGTGTTGTTTTGAATTGCAAAGTTAACCTGACGTGTGGTCATTTAATTCAGCAATGGATGAGTCACTCCCTGAAGCTCGCTGAAGTCTCCTGGTGGAATGCACTGGAGATGCCAATGTCTTCAGAGCTCTCTCATTCCCAGGCTCACTCCCAATCTGAACCCAGAGTTTTATGATGAGGTGTGGGAATATAGAAGAGGTACTTTTCCCACTACTGAAAAATCTGGTCAAATTGAATCACCCTCCTATATTCACTTTGTGACCCAGGAGTTCATCTCCCCGTGACCTTCTAAAGGGTCATATTAGCAGATGGGCTGATATGTTTTTCCTGCAAATGAGTGAGGAAATATTTCGAAGGGGAAATATATTCCATGTGTCTGACCTTGAGGAGTTAACTTCCCTTCTTTGAGTAGCCTTTGTTTTCATATGCCATGTTACAAATATTTGGACTTGCTTTAACTTTCACATTTTTAATCATGATGTCTATAATTTTCTTATGTCCACACTTGGTTATTGAGTGTTGATTAGGCTTTAAATTCCGCAAACATTAATTTACTTGCTTCATGTAATAATTAATTATCTTTTCTAAATGGTATTGGATGCAGATGGAATACAGATAATTGAAAAATCAATGGCCACTTTGCCACCAGGCCACATGAGAGTTTATCCATCAAGTAATGTGCTTTCTCAGGGCGGTTTAAACTATTTTAGGCAATGATTTCTACAGACTTTATTTAATCACAGATGAACTAAACAACAAAGCAGCGAGGTTTCTCTAAATGTCAGCTTGACAACAGAACAGAAACCACTTGCTCGAAGGAACAAGGTTGTTGCAAGATTGTTTGTTGACTTCTTATAGCGTAGATTGTCTTAATTTGCAGCTGCTCTGACTGAGAGATGTCTGAGTGACATGTGATTTAGAGAAGGAAGAGGCGAGAACATCTTAACGTAATGGAATAATTCAGTTACTGTCAGAGACAGAGGCTGACCGGAGGCCTCACACCTGTGGCTCTTCTTGAAGTGTGGTAATGAACCCAACACTCATCCGGCTCTGTACTCATACGTACCATAGCGAATTAGCCCAAATCTCTCACTTCAGTCATCCATCCTGTTCCTGTTAGAGGAATTTTTGAAAGTACATAACATATATAAACTTTGAAGCTTTCAGACTAAAAGGGGAAAAGATTTTGTCTAATTAGTAAGATCAGAGCCAAAAAAGGGTATGGGCTGCACATCATGCATTTGAAGTTGAGTGAAAAAGCAGCGAATTCCTCAGGGAAGAGTGAGTTAGTAAACTCATGAGTGCAGATAAGCTACAGTCGGAGCCTGGAAAAGCATGATGGATCTGTGTGACCTTTTTTAATGTTTTGGAGACCGGGGGAGTATAAACCTGAGAAAGACTTCCAGTTAGAAATTGGGAGCTCTATAGTGGAGATTTTCTGGCTTGTTTCTTTAAATAGACAGTTGATTTAAGCTGGAGTAGTCATAAAAGCACTATAAATTTTCCTCATGAAACAGATTTTGGAATTTAAAAACTTAAGATAACCATTTTAATAAAACCTATCAGAGTGCGCCGCAAAAGAATTAAGTTATTCAAATTATGCTCTTTATGATGAGAGTGTTAAAAAAATAGATGTCCTTTTTAAGACCGGGACAGGCTTAATGTTGAAATAGAGGCTTAGAAATACGACAGATGAAATGTCATTTCATCAAACCTTTTGAGAACATACAGTATATAGATCATATTCCATCCCAATAGTGAAACACAGAAATAAGGAATGACATTTTTGAAATGTAATTTTTATTACTATATACATTTCATTTAGTACTATTTATATTATATATATATAGAGAGAGATATGTTTGCCTTTGTGACACATTTACATGACAAGTAATCATATTGTCCTACTTTCATTTTAAAAAAGCATAAAACATCCGGTTTTAATTAGCCTAAAGCAGAAAAAGTGTTTGTGACACATTTTAATGATAGTTAATGTTACTCCACATCATTATCAAACTGCAAAAAAAAAAAAAGGATTCGTACACATCATGATCGCTTTTGTTATACTGCCTTTAATTTATGCTGATTGTAAGGACATAAAAATGTGTTTTGTGCTGTTAGTGATGAGAGCAATGAGACACATTAGAGTAAAATCTCGGTTCACATTACATTTACATCATTAAGATGACAACAAGTTAGAAAACTTAATTGTTTAAATCTCTATTTCTGAAGGTTACTTGTCAGTTGATAAAGTCTGCCATCTATTGGTGAAATATAAAAAAGTATAGTGCATGCAGATTGTTCACAAAAAAATATTTTTTTATATCTCCGATTTTTAGGTTCGTTTAACACCAGTTTACGTCCTCCTGAAACATTCTTCAAAGTGATCTTCTGGCTGGGCTACTTCAACAGCTGCCTGAACCCCATTATTTACCCCTGTTACAGCCGTGAGTTCAAGCAGGCCTTTATTCGGATCTTACGCTGCCGGTGTCAGCAGAGGAAACAACAGGGCTGGAGGGCGTACAACTACCGCGTCCAGACGGGCTCGTCCAGCCAGGTCTACACAGACACAAGCTCCATTTGCATGAATGGCAGTCAGCAGACCCTGGCCCCAATGCAACCCAGCCCAACGTTATTCAGCAGAGTTGTGGGCTCTCGTCCTGCATCCGGCCTGCTTCCAGGCTGGGGCCCGTGTACCTCCTCTTCCTCTTCCTCCCTATCTGGGAGCCCTTTTCCTGGTACGATGAGATCCAGCTCTAGGGCGATGAGTCCTTGCAAAACTAACAGGATGGCTTTGCTGTTCTCCAGTGGGTCCCAACATGCCAATGGACAGAATGGGAAGCGAGAGATATCTAGACACACGCCTGAGACTACAATCTAGATTGATGTGGACAGGGACTTTCATGCCAGTGATTTCTCCGTCTCTCAGTTCTTTCTGGATGGATCTGCAGACGTGACATACATTACGCATCTTCTCATGCACGTCAACATTGTTTAACTTGAGAGTCGCAGTTGCTATGTCGGAAATAATGTACAGTCAGCCGGTAATTATCACAAAATAAACCCTGACCAGGTGATTAGGACACCAAGTAAGTAAATAAATGGACGTGAAATATTGATTTGAGTTGATATTATTTTATCTCCCTTCAAGCTTTCACTAAGAAAAAGAGTCCATTGCTATATAAAAATCAACTGACAGCTAAAAATCTATCAGTGCAACAAAAGAGTAATATTTTTAACACTATTTTTAACTTTCAGTGCAGTTGACTAGTAAGATGTGTACGTGTAAAAGGAGAGAGAAGGAGTTTGGGAAGAAAAAATAGTGTTTCATGTTAAGAAATCTGACTGCGTTGTCATGTGAAACTGTTCCCACTGCTTTGGTTCCAGAAGTATTTTTACTTAGATTTTCCCATAGAGAGCTAAAAAAAAGAATAAATGAAACAAACCAGCTATGAGGTGAGTCACAGCATTGCAAACTTTGATTTAAAGCAAAAACATATTTGTAAATTGTACAAGACTCTGTACTTAATGGTTTCAGTGAGGGAAACAATGCCATGAAGTATTAGGAAACAATGGAGCTTTTGCGTTCATTTAAAAAGATAGTTCATCCAAAAATGAAATTTCCGTCATTACTCACCCTCATGTTATTCCAGACCCATAAGACCTTCATACATCTTCAGAACACAAATTAAGATATTTTTAAAGAAATCGAATAGCTCTCTACCCATAGAAAGCAGTGAAACTGCTACATTTCCAGGCACAGAAAAGTAGCAAGGACATTGTTACAATAGTAATTGAAACAAAAATAACTACTTTATTCAACAATTTATTCATTTTTAATTTATTTATTTATTTAACTTCACATATGGAGCCATTTTGTAGAGTATCACATGTGAATAACGAATGTTTTTATCAAAAATATCTTAATTTGAACAAAGGTCTTATGGGTTTGAAATGACATGAGGGTGAGACGACAGCATTTTCAGTGAACTTTCCCTTGATGTTGATTATGGCTTACATACACAAACAATATATTTTATGTTTATTACAAAAGACAGAGAGAATATGAGAGACTGAGGGGGTTATTTTGGCATGATTTCTTTGTTGATGGGTAATTTTTATCAGGAATTTTAATGCCAAGCATGATTGAAAAAGAAAAAAGTTTAAATCAAGTGGGCTGATGGCTTCAACGTAAGCATGTATCATCGATTTACAACCTCGTACAGTTCAGTCTGTCTTTAAAATAAAGTTAAAAATCTGTTTCTTTATGAACAAAATGAACGGGATGTTTACTTCTGGAACCTGCTATTGAACTCTATAATGCTATATAGCAGTGTTTACTAAGTTTTTCTTAAAGGGATAGTTCACCCAAAAATTGTAATACTTTTCTCTCATGTCATTCCAAAAATGACCTTTGTTCATCTTCATAACACAAATTAGCATATTTTTGATGAATTCTGAGCGCTCTCTGGTCCTCCATAAACAGCAATGTAATTGCCACGACCTAGATTCTAGTAATTAAGTAAAGTCTAGAAGCATATTAGTGAGGACATCTTTAAAGTAATTCATGTGACATCAGGGGTTCAATTTTTCACAAAGCTACTAGAATACTTTGTGTGTGCAAAGCAATTAAAAACAATGTCTTGAATCAACAATTTGTCTCCTCTCTGTCACCCTATAGCACGCACCATTTTGGAGAGTATCACGTGTAAAAAAAATATTGAACTGAAAGTTGATGCTTTTATTTTCTTTGTGCAAAAAAACCCCCTAATAGCTTCTTAAATTACTGTTCAACCCCTGTGTTTCGAAGATGAATACAGGTCTAATGGGTTTGTAATAACATGAGAGTAATTTATAACAGAATTTACATGTTTGGGCAAACTATCCCTTTAATTGAATGAAAATTAAAAAAATAATTATTGCAGATATGCATCATCGCAGTGTGTGAAAGAGATTTGGTTTGATTTGAAATATCACTACATCAGTTGTATTATTGTGTACATACTGTTTCAGATTTGTAGTTGGTGAAGAGTCTATATTTGGCCTGTTTGATTATAGTGGCTATGATTGTAGTAACTTTTGCATGAATAAAGGGATCAGCTCTGCACCTGGACTTCTGTGCACAGCTGTGAGCAGCCCTGATAAAACTCAGTCTGACTTGCTCACTGCTCTGCTCACTCCATTTATTTATTTCTCTTTTGATCTTCGTGTTATTATTCAGGTTGTGTCAGTTTTATAATGACGCTTATTGGACTGATTATCCAGTTAGATTCACAGTTAGAGGTAAATCCGTGACGCCTTGCGATTTCCAGTTCAAAAGGTGTTAAAGAAGAGGTGTCAGATGTCTAAACTGATTTTGGTTTGGGGTCATTACAGCACACTTTTTAACAAATGAATGGATGGCATGGAAAGCTAACGTTTGACTGAACAATTTAAGGCACGAACCAACATATCGTGTGTGCTCTGAACCAGCAAATTGGATTCTTTCAAGGTGTAAATGTATTATACAACAAGACTTTGTACTTAATAAGAAAATGTGGTCATTGGTTCTGCATTTACTGTTCGACTCAGTGAAAAAAAAAGGAAAATATTGTTCACTTTTTTTAAATTCAGCTTTGATTTGTTTGTTTTGTGCAGCCGGAAATTGTTCAAGGGAAACATCAGTGCTTTATTAGCAAAAGAAGAATGTGTGCATTTCTTCTGATGTGTTTTTCTCCTTCACACTTGTACATCTTATTTACTAAGTGGACCGTATAAAAGTTGTCTCTCTATATTTAGTGTTATATCGTGTGCTGTAGTATATAAAGACTTATTTCTCCTTCTCGAGACAAGTCCATAATGAAGAAATACATTTCATTTGTGAAGGTCCCTGTTATCTGTGTTCTATTGAAAAAACGTCTTTAAACGTGTCCACTTGACATATGTGATTTAAGGTGATATTTCTGGAAAATATATTTAGGAATGAGTATTAGGGTTTGTATATACAAGACGTCATTTTCCAGTGTGATATTTAGAATATGGACAACATGTTTACATGTGATTCAGTATCCAAGCTGATCATATTTCAGAACTGTTTCATAATTAGACATTCATGCTTGTGCAGAACTCACTATTACCCTATTAGTCCGATGAGGTAATGAGTTCCTCTTTTTGTTTTTGTATTGTTAACTTCAACAGATTTTATTGTGATTGTATTTTATTCTGAAACTTCAAGTTTTCTTCATCCTTTCATAAACATATGGATTTCTTGTGGTTTTTTGTGAAGATTTTATCAGCTGTTTGGACTCTCATTTTGACGGCACCCATTCACTGCAAAGGATCCATTGGTGAGAAAGTGATGTAATGATGAATTTATTCAAATCTGTTCTGATGAAGAACAAACTCAAATACATTTTGAATGCTCTCAGGGTGCGTAACATTTTTTGCTTTCGTATTTTTTGGTAAACTATTGCAGTTTCTTACAAGGGACAGTTCACGCCAAAATGAAAATGCTGTCATTAATTACTCACCCTCATGTCATTCCAAACCTGTAAGACTGACATTGTTCAAATGGTTTGTTTGACATCAGTGCTTGAACTGTAACATTATGTTATGAAAACACTTTTTGTGCACAAGCTACAAGAACACTGTTTGTGCGCAGAGAAAGGACTTACAGGTTTGGGACAACATGAAGGTGAGTAATTTATGAGAGAATTTTCTTTTTTTGAGTGAACTAATCCTTTAACTAAAGAGAAATCTGCAGAAAAACCACTGTTTACTTGCTAATATCACACTTGTTTTAACATATGCACAGCACAGGGCATCACTTCCTAACAACATTTCTTATTTCTGTGTCTTACTTTTATTATATAAACATGGCAAGTATTTCTGGCATCTACCAGATTTAGGCTAGCACTGTAATGCTTAGTTTGTTGAAGCGAGTTTCTGTGTTGCGTACGTTTGCCTCTATATTTAAATACCACATGTATCACAAGACCTTGCATGAGCATACCAGGATGTCACACAGACTTCTGTTACTATCTTGGTCCTTCTCTCCCCTTTTATTTTCACTGTTGTCAGTGGAAAAGTGAAGTCATACACTGAAAATATATGCGCTTGTTATATGTGAAGTTTTAAGGCCAGTTTTTTCCTATCACTGGGTCTTACAATCTTTTCCTATGCCAGGATTTACCAGGTGGCCCAAAGGCAAGCCAGACACAGAGCATAGCTGGACACATTATAAGCCAGAACAGTCTATCATGTCCTTCTCTCAGCTCCTCAACACATCAAGCTGCCTAAGTGAGAACTCGGAAGTGAGAGAGGAAGACTGCCAAAATTCAGACTACAGACTTCATATTATTATTCCTGTTCCGCTGCTGCACATGCACTCTGGGTCAAAAAACAAAGCCCTGCATGTTAACTGCTCAGACAATAAACAATGTGGCCTGTACAAAACACTTCCTTTGCAGCCAAAATACTAAAGTGTGCACGGGTGGCGTGGTGTTTGTTTAAACTAATGTTTGGAGCACTGACAAAAGCTTTATATGCCTCAACATATTGATCAAGCTGTTGGTCTCAACAGCTTGATCAAGAAGGAGGATGCTTCCTACAGTGCCCTCCACTAATATTGACACCCTTGGTAAATCTGAGCAAAAGGTGGCTGCGAAAATAAATCTGCATCGTTTATCCTTTTGATCTTTCACTCAGAAATATTTCACACTATTCTAACCTATCACCGAAGTAAAACAATTGATAGGGAGAAATTCTTGTGATTAAATAAATGTTTTACTCCAGTACTTGTTGACCACAATTACTGGCGCCCCAAGATTTTTTTTGTGAGTAAAATATCTCTGAAGTATATTCTTATTTATATTCACAGTTTTGAGCACTCCAGGATGGTTATGGACATGAAATTATACAGCCATGGTTTCTTGTTTCACAGAAATATATAAAGGAGAGAAAACAAAGCCCAAATTCCCTTAATCATCCAAAAAAAAAATAATAATAAATAAATAATAGTAATATATTTATGATGTGCAGCAAAAGATAATTGAGCTTCAACGGTTAGTGAAGTGGCTTTAAGAAAATTACCATTTTCACCATCAGGGAAATAATTAAGATTTCCAATCAACATCAGCATATGTTGTTTGGGAGGGTTTAAGAAAAATTCTTCTCGCTCATCCAAAAACAACCTCCAGCATTTTCAGTTGTCAGACAGGACTGGAACCACAAGTGGGACTGGATTCTATTATCAGATAAAACTAAAAAATAAGATTTAAAATTTTTAGCTGCAAACATTCAAGATGTGTTTGGTGAACACAGGGATAAAAAATACTCCATTTGTACAATGAATTATACTGCTGTATTTTTTATGCTGTGGGAGGTCCTGGACATCTTGTTTAGACACACGGCATCATGGATTCTATCAAATACCAACAGATAACAAATCAATAATTCACTGACTTAGAAATCTTAGAATGGGACATGGTTGGGTCTTCCGCTGGGACAATAATCCCAACACAAACATCAAAATAAACACACAATGTGATGAAGCTTTTGCCATGACTGTCCCAGTCCTCTGACCTCAACCCTGCAGAAAATGAGTGAGATGAACTAAAGAGGAGAAGCACCACATGAAGCTGGTATTCTGAAGGATCTGGAGAGATTCTGCACAAAGGAATTATCTCTTTTCTCTTATCAGGTGTTCTCCAAACTCTTCAGGCGTTACAGGAGAAAACTCAGAGCTGTTATCTTGGGAAAAGGATGTTGCAATAATTGGGTGCCAATAATTGTGACTAACATGTATTGGAGAAAAGCATTTACTTCATCGTGAGCTTTTCTCCATATTTTCAATTGTTTTACTTCAATGATAGGTTATAATTTTTTGATTTTTTATAATGAAAGATCAAAAGGATAAACAATGCAGATATATTTTCAATGTTACCTTTGCTCAGATTTACCAAGGGTGCCAATATTAGTTTAGGGCACCGTATAACGTAAAAGATCATCCAATATTTTGGAGATTCCATGTGGATTTTCCATGTGCTAACTGAGATCTTTTACATCATAGCTAATGACTTTTATATTTAGTTGTCTCCTGGTATGGAAAAAAAAAAACAATTAATCAGTAATTGAACTAATTGTCTCAGCCACTACCTGCTGTCCCATTTTGTCTTATATGAAATTATGAAATTAATGAAATTATTTGTTCCTCTTAATCTGATGTTTTGCTATTATTAATGTTATTATTATTGTTCATAATGATTAATAAGCTATTCATAATATTTATAGGTTTATGTTCAGGTGGTTTTTAATGTTACACTTAGATAATAATTTATGTATTATGATATGTAAATTGAAACGTTTAACCATTCTACAAAACACAAATAAGCCTTTTAGTAAGCAAATACGAACTCCTACTACATATCCCAGAATGCTCTCCTGCCCATGCGTCACGCAGGGAGTGATTAACCGGAAGAGACGTTATGGCTCATTTCTAGAAGGCGAGAAAGAGGTACTGAGTTATTGTTTTTATCTAATGTGTAGCGTTTAAAATATCATTTTCATACTGCTTGTAAATTCCATTGCAAATGAAAATTAAACCTTCAAGCATTCGTGCTGCCAAGTGTACAGCTGATGAAGAGAAATCAGTCCTTTTAACACATGTGCTAATAGTGTTGACTGATATTTTTGTCTGAATTGTTAAGGCAAGCTGCTACATTCCATAGTTATGATTCCTCTTTTTATCTAATACCTGCATGCAGAAACATGTTAATGTTTAAATTAAGTATCTTACGAGGTACAGTAAGTCTAAAAGAAGCATGACAGGTTGACCACAGGACGAATCAAAACCAATACTGTTTTAATATTAACCTTTATTTAGTTTTAGCACAAACCGTGTGTATTTTAGACGTATTTTAGACATTAGTCTGAAATAAAAAAGTGCATACTGTTATTTTATTCATATAGCCTAAATGTAGGATCGTGCTAAAGTGTTTAGCAGTGTTGGAGGTGAATTTGACCTGAGATCATTTATATTTACTTTATTTAAACGCTGTTAAGGTTGTGGTGACAGAACAACTCCAGATGGAGATGGAGTCTGAGATGCTCTCAGCTGCCATGGCTGACACCTTAAAAGTGTCAGAGACCAGAGAAACCACCACAGACCATGAGGAAGACTGTTTCTATGACTGTGAGGACACATTACCTGAAGAAGATGGACACCGAGAGAGAGAGCACAGAGACGAGCTGGAATCAGACAGCAGGACAGAAAATGAGAGACTAGAAAACATGGATGGCGCTGACCGCTTGAGTTCAGATAACACGTCAGAAGAGGATTCCGAAGGGCATGAGGACAGTTCGGCTGAAAAGAGACACGACTCATTAACAACAGGCCTGGCTCCTGAGAAAGACAATGATGAGGAACAGGAGAAATGGGAGAAGTTTGTGGAGAGCTCTGAGCAGACAGAGGGCGATTCTGATTCTGAATTTAAAGAGGAGACGGTCAAGGAGAACGAGTATGATGAGGAGTATCTGCGTGAGCTGGAGAAAGACCTGACGGAAGAAGAAAAAGAGGTGATTATCCAATTATTCTTTTTCACGTCTGTCTGTACCATATTTCACACCGTATTCTCACTTTTTTTTTGGATATGTCTTATTTTGTTTTCAAACTACAGAGCAGAAGAAAGGAGAGTTTAGAGCTGAAGGAGAAGGGCAACACACAGTTTAAGAGTGGAGGTAAGACAACCCCACAGTCAGGATTCCTAAACAGGATTCCTGCTCTTCATCCATTTAGAATAGCATACTATATACTACAAGTTGCCTTGCAACAGAAGGCTTGCATGCAGATGCTAGATTGAATAGGTTACGCTTTGAGATCCAAGACAAAACTCGGAAAGAATTACAACAATTAAGTGTATTTAGATTGAATAATTGAACTGAAAAACTAATCTTAAAGCTAACAAATGCCTCTTTTTTTATTCATTTAACAGACCTTAAGGTTTGGGCAAAAATTGTGTGCATTTTACTTTTGCATATGGTGAGCGTGAAACACAAAACACATCAATTACACGATTTTATAGTCCCCTGCGTGCTGTGTGAAAGCTCCCATCCGTTAACATGGGCGCCGAAAAAAATACGCCCTGCTGACGCGCGCAGTGTGAAACGGGCCTTACACTTCATACAGTCACATCTGTCAAGCTCCATGAAAGACTATTAAATTATATACGAGTAGACATTAAATTGGTCAAACAAGACAGTAAAGATATTTAGAATATTAAAACACATTTCTACACATTTCTATTTCAAATAAATTCAAGTATTTATTTTTTTTTACATTTACAATTAGCTGTGCATCACAGGAACACATCGTGTTTCAATAAGTAGAAATAATTCTTTAAAATTCTAATACAACGTCACAATTTTCACTGTTTAATAAATGCAGCCATTGTGAGCATAAGAGATCAAATCAGATGGAACTTGGTATGTAGTGGACATTAGTAACTTTTCTGGTGTGATCAAAATGAAAAGTCGTGCTTGAAGAGTCTTCACTAATATCATGTGCAACAACAAATACCCATACTTGTGTGGAACAACAAAAGAGGGAATCAACCTTTCATTTTAAGCTTAACTATCCCTAATGTTTATCGCAGTGAGGTGGTACGATAGATATGATGGATTTGAGGATGTGTTTGTGAATGAGCTTCTTGCATGTGGTTCTTTACAGAGCATGTGGAGGCTGAAGAGTCTTACACTTCTGCTCTGAAAGTGTGTCCTGTGTGCTACGGCAAAGAGAGATCCATACTCTTCTCTAATCGAGCTGCTGCACGGCTGCATCAGGTGAACCTTTTGGCGTTTTGTGCAAATATAGAATGTGTTTAGTTATTTATTTTTTATGTATTTATTTTTTATTTTCTGAACACATTTTGTCTCTATGGACTATTGTTTGTTTAAATGTTCTCTGAAGACACAGTGTTTGCTTGCAGTACTACACCATGTAGATATAGCGTAATGCATGCATACGATTATAAGATTTTTTTTTTTTTTTTTTTTTGCATAATCAAAAATCGATGACTTGATGATTTATCATTTTAAAATATATTGGAACCATTCCAGTGTAATAACATTTGATGCAATCATTTGAGTGCTCTGGATAGATGTTTCTTGTACGTGATTATCCAAATATTCAATTATTTATAGTTTTGCATAATAACTTGATTCATAATTTGATCTGCCAGGATAAAAAAGACAGTGCTATCAGTGACTGCTCTAAAGGTGAGAGAATATCCTGCACACATTTTTTGAACACATGCTATTTTTATGTTGTGTCTCTGAGGTATGTCTTTATTTCCTTTTCCTGTGGAAGTGTAGTTTGACACAAAGGCTTTTGAGACGGTGTGTATTGTCTTGTCTTCCTCAGCCATAGAACTAAATCCAAATTATGTCCGTGCCATTCTGCGGAGAGCCGAACTCTACGAGAAGACAGACAAGCTTGATGAAGCTCTAGAGGACTATAAAAGTGTCTTGGAGAAAGACCCGGGCGTCCCTGCTGCTAGAGAGGCCTGTATGGTGGGTTATTCTACATTACGGTTCTCAGTGTTTTTGACCTCTAGTTACTCCAGACTAAATATTAGGGTTCCCCCTTTTTTTTTTTTTTTAAGCAATCATTTGATTTTTTTTAAGCCAGTATTTTCAAACGATTAATCGCATCCAAAATAAAAGTTTTTGTTTACATAATAGCCTATATGCACGCGTACTGTGTATATTTATGTATTTAATCATGCATGCGTATATTGAAGTAAAATATGTTATGCTATATATTCATAGAAAATATGAGAATACAATTAAATAAATGTATAGACATGTAAATGTTTTCAAAACATATACTGTATGTGTGTATTTATATATACATAATAAATATACACAGTACACACAGACACATATTAATAAAACTTTTTTTATTAGTGTCTTACTGCAAAAGACACTAACTAACAAGTTACAATACAGATATTGACATCTTAAATTCTTTGTTCAGTGTTCAAGCCCTCAAGCTTTTATTTTGGTGTAGTATTGGTAAAATGCGTTAAACTTTTGAACCGAGCACACA
>JAUMHP010000031.1:4742763-4769695 GCA_032361065.1 Enteromius trimaculatus | reverse complement strand
TTCAGTGTTCAAGCCCTCAAGCTTTTATTTTGGTGTAGTATTGGTAAAATGCGTTAAACTTTTGAACCGAGCACACATTGTGTTCAACTGTACATTAAACTCAGACCGCTTGCAGAGATGAAGTTTGTGAAAAGCAAGCTGCTTTTAAAACATTATTCATTCTCTCTACTGTTACACGCTGCGTGCAAATAAATGAATACAGTGCCGCATTCACTCTGAAAATATACAGTGCAGCAGATTTAATAAAACTGCACTATTTGATTTGATAATCACAATATTCTGAATACACGCTAAATCCCGCCAAAGTATTAGTAAATATGACTACACTGTAATTTAGCAACACTCATAAGACTGAGGAAAGCGTGAGTGCTTCAGTGGAACAGTGCTTTTCATTTTGAAGGTTTTGAGATGAAAGACACACAGTTGCTATTAAGCATATTGCTCTTATAAAGTTCTAGTCTGATCCATTAATTAGTATGTTTCAAAGAGACCTTTCAAACCGAAGAACCTTGGATCGATTTTTTTTATTCCACTTTGTCATATGTCTAATTAACATTATCTGTTATTTTATCGTGTCAAGAAGCAGAATGATAATAAATAACAATAAAATTAATACTAAGTGATAGAATATTAATAAATTATATATTTAAAACCTTAATACTAATAGGATTGTATTTCTATTTCAAAAGCAGAAATAATTTAAAACAACACTGGTTTATATTTCAGTTTTTAGACAACCAAGCATTAACAAGTTGGTATTAATATTGATCGAGCTGATATTTAATGAAATAGAAAATTCACATCTATTTGTTTCTCTAGTAGACGTTTAAATTAGTATTAGTAGTACTACGTAGTGTAGCATCGATTTGTACATTTTTCTCTGGTTTTCTATTACTGGTTAAATATTGTGCTTTCTCAGAGCACAGGCTGGTGTTGCCTGTTTCAAGGTATGATTAATAAATGTTTCAGCCACTGTGTGTTTCCTCTAAGTATCAGATTTCCAGTTTGAGGTAAAGGCTGAGGGTGTGGCTGCTCAACACTTCATATTGATCTCACTGCAGTTCAGTCACAGAGACAAAGCTCCACGGTCACTTTACACTTTTAGACTCTTTTTTTCGGACCGAGAACCCTTTACATATTGCATAAAATTGAGTGTTGCATTTAAAGCTTTGCTTACGAAAAAGCACCATTTAGTACCATATTCATGTATTTACACTTTATTATAAGGCTTAAATTGATTGCATTCATTATTGATGTACAGATGTCTTACTTGAAATTTAAAATGTATTTAAATTAGAACTTATTTTCATCATAATCATAGAAACCACTACTTTAAGCCTTACTTTAAAGCAAGAATTCATTAAATCGACACACAAGACACTTTTAATGTTTTTTCTTGAGAACCAAATCAGCGTAGTAGACATTTGAAGTATCATGTGACGCTGAAGACTGGAGTAATGGCTGCTGGCTTTGCTATTACAGGAGAAAATACCTTTTTAAATGTACAAAATAAATATTTGACCTATTTTGACTTCTGTATTCAGCTCTTTCTTTTGTTGGCAGATTATTTATTTGCCATCTCTTTGTCTTCTCAGGCAAGCTGAAAGACTTGGGGAACATGATTTTACGACCCTTTGGTCTCTCCACCTCCAACTTCCAGGTCAACCAAGACACCAACACAGGATCCTACTCCGTTAACTTTGTTCAGAATCCCAATAACAACAACAGATAGCTATTCAGTCTTTTTATAGAGTGGCACAATAGTGAACTGCCCCATAACGTGTGTCCGCTCACTCTCTGACTATTCAGTCATAGTCCTAGTATGCACTAATTCATTGATACAAGTAAAATAAAGCTGTTTTTCCATTGACCAATTGAATTATCTGCTCATGTCAAGTGGTTTTTGATTTGGGGGGTGGGGGGGGGGGTGATACAGTGATAAGCCTGTATTATATAGATATTAAGTTTTTTTGGCATGCCAGAATGTTGCATTTGCTGTGAATCTAGACTGTCGATCATGAACATCTTTTCAACCTTACCTGCGTTCACATTAAACCAGCGGATAAGATCCTATCTGCATTGTCCGTTGTGTCGTTTCTTGGATGTAATTACTACAGGATGATTTACTACTAAAGAATACACATAACACACAGCCGAGTACAAGGCAAAAAACAGGTTTAATTTCATAGAGATGTACATTTAATACAATAATAAAACAAATTTACACCCACAACCACCATCTTCATATGTTTAGTCGGGAGAACTCTCCAATTGTACTGAAACGCACGTATTTACAACAGCGAGACTGAAAGTGTGAGCATTTCAAACAGCTGTTTCTCGCTCACTCGAAATCCCTTTTTACAGGCCTCAGGTTGAGTGTGCACAATGAAAGATCTTAACAGGGAAACCTTGAAGCAAAGATTGAGAGATAGAAAAGATGCATTCTTGCTGTCATCCTCAACTTGTATAAGAAAATCATTTATAAACTGAGGGGAGCACAAAAATGTTAACTAGTGGGTCGCAGTGATTAGTAACGCTGTACAGAGTGCATTGATCATTGAACGTGTGGAGCGCCACAAGAGTGGAAAACTTCAAGCTCTCTTCAAGAACAGTCTAGACTGTATTAAGGCTCAGATTTTCTTAATATAAAGGAGCACAGATGAACACTGGGATTTTATCCAAGACTAAAAGCACAATAAGACCCAATCCTCTTAAATTGTACTGTGAAGCATAGCACATGCAATATTTATTGCATTTTTTTTTTTACATAAAATATTTAAATTTTATAAGTTATCTCTTTTGTTACAAACAAACATTTAAAACCCTGCTTTAACGTGCTGGATCGCCACCTACAATCCACACTGGCCATAACTCCCCTGTGCCGTTCAGTATTTGCAAGTGTCCTCTCACATGCTTTTAAACAAAAGCCAGCGTAAAGAAAATTCTGGTTTGAAAAACACATTTCAGCATGATGGATCAGGAAATTGGTGGAGAGTCTGTAATTCATTGTTATAAATATATAATTCTTTTCTTAAATAAAAATAATTTCTCCATTACACCTGCTTCTCCAAGTGTGGATGGCTCCTCTCATCTGACTGGCTCTTGACCAATGGCAGTGCTTTGGGCAACGGACCAATCAGCAGCCCTTCAGAGTTGCAGCACTGTGAAAGGGGGGGGGAAAACAACAGACGGTCAGACTTTACCTCAGACATTAGAAATATGAAAAAAAAAAAAAACTATACTCATAAAAAGTTAATACTAAGATCTTTGCAAAAAAAAATTAACTTTTCAGAAATTGCTTAAGAAAATTAGTGTTGGCACAGTGCACGTAAAGTAAGTGAATAATAACACTGAAGTTCAGGCTTATTCTTACTTTTATGTAAGAAAATATTGACTTGCTCCCTGGTCCATAACTGACATTGTTGTATAGAAGATTTGGTTCACAGATTTCACAAAGTCTCTAGAATAAATGAGCTTTAAAAAGTGAGAATGTTATTTTTCTGACTTTTTCAATTTGCAGATGAATATTTTCTCATATGACGCCAGGTAGGGCAACATATTCTACTTCCTTTCAACAGCTGATGTTTCTTCAATGTATGTTCAAAACAAATCAAACATAGAACTGCGGTCTCTTTCCATGAAATGTCATGCACAGCTGTTTTTCCATTGTAATGTCAGATCTGATCAAGCCAAGAAAACGTGGACGCTGACAGCATAAAGAAACAAACTCGCACAGCAGAGATCCACGGAAATAAATCGCTAAAACTATTTATGACAACCCTGTGCATCTTTATAATTTAGGGTTTAATTACAGTCTGACGCATTTTGGTTCAGTCTGCCCTATGGTATTCTCATCTGTTTGCAGGTAGGAAAATCTGTTCCGTTTTTTGATCATTGTGAAATGGATCAGTCACTAGTTTGGCCGGGCTGTCATAAATAAATTTCTTGTTTTTGCTTTCACTTGAGAAACACATGGAAAAACAGCTTTTCCCTTAACAGTGTTGTGCGCTATGCTACACCTGAGATAAATATGGTTTGGAGTGAGCAATGGTATTAAGAAGATAAAATACGAAAATAATGACGAATAGATAAAATTCTTGAAGTTCACAGTTTATTTATATACTCTTAAAACATCAGAAAACATGTACACAATATCTTCAACTGTTACTTTTTTTTCAATGGTTTTACAGCATTCTCTGACCTGCAAACAGATAGAAATAATAAAAGTAAAAAATAAGATGCTGAAATGAAAAAGCCAACCACCAAAATAAATACCGTTTTACTCCTTTACACAAACCTCCGTCAGTCAGTCAGTGTGGTCTACCAAGCATTGGTTTTTTTTCCTCAAGTCATCGATCTCTACCTGCTAAAGTCATATGTGGAAAGACCAAGATATCTTACAGTATGTCCCTTCTCAGATGTGGAAATATAACTGGACAGTTTAAAATGCTAATGGATATGCAATGCAAGGACATAACCGTGATTACAGACAAGAAAAAAAAAAAAAAAAAAGATAATGCTCTTCCACACAAATAAAATCACTGGTTCTCAGCATTAAAATAAGATCCAGGCCATTCATCTTCAATTCAGTCAGGCAAAATACATTTTGAACACTTTACATACAAGACCTTCAGCCCTATTTTGCAAATAGTGAAATGACAGAAAATAAAGTTCAGGCACAACAAATCAATTTAAAACACTATAATCCTTAGCAAAACATTTCAGATGAGAGACAATGAATACTGGAATCAGAACAAATCACTGAACAACTAAACCAGCCAGAGGCCCAAAATTATAACGAACATATTCACACATATGAGAACTGCTGCCTTGTGCTACAATGTCCCACTCTGCAGCGGGACACCGCAGTTGATGAGTGTTTTCACTGAGTTACTTAATGGAACTCAATTTAAAAGAGTTTTGCATTCCACTGCAGCTACATCAAAACTTAAGTTTGCCTCTTGATGTGATAAGCCTAAATTGGACAAACATATGGAGCTATACAAAAGATGCTCAGTAATCCATTTAACATGTATGCACTCCCAAATTCATGCAAAAACGAAGTCGGGGTGGCCAGCGGGATGGCTGAGGGGCAGGAACATTTTCGCCATGATCAGACATATAAAAAGCAGTCTAAGACGCAAACATATGACAACGGCAGGAGGGAGCAAAACAAGTGGAGGAAAAGAACAAGAAGCTGTGAACAGAGCAAGTAGATAAGGGAGGAATGAGCTTGGGAAGCAGATGTTGTAGCTGCGAGGGGTGGGGAAAGAGGACGCACAGATAGGCTGGCAGGTTTCTCCGTGTCTGAGGTGGTACTCTTTGCGTTTACAGAGTCACTGTGCTCTCCTCACAGTGGCACTTGAGGTGACTTCGGCTTACAGGCACCTCCCCCCCCCCCATAACAGCAGCGCGACTGCAAAGCCAAGGCTGGCCAAGAGCCACGCCCAGATCGACAGCCGTCTGCTCAGATCACTGCACTTGGATTAGTCGTCTCAGAACGTCTGAGAAAGATCAGCACCAATTAAGTCCCTTTTTCTACCTGAGCGAGGCACTACCCAGCAGGGTCAACTTTGTTACACGACTTCCATGATCAAAGAAAACAACTCAAGGACTCTAGTGATATCCAAGACTTGAGTTCATGTAAGGGAGATAGGACATCAAAACTCTGACTTCTAGAAACACTGTAGTGATAGAAAATGCAGCGGGAACCTGAACCTATAACACTTTCTCTGACCATTCTAAAGGAAGCATTGGCTGTGCTAAATTAGGGGTCCAGACTAAGTAACAGTTGCCTGGCCACCGTTTAATTGGTTTGAGAATGGGTTCAAGCAGACGTTTTCACACATGCCTTCAAGCTCAAAAAACCCACTCTTTTCATGTTTACAAGGACCTTCAACAGCACACATTGACCAAGAACAACTAAGTTCAAGGCAAACAAATATTATTACCACTCAAGAACCCATAAAACCTTTTCCTAAAAATCTCCATCATCTGTTTTCGGTATAATAAATGTATGGTGATATGACAAGATCAAAAGACTGGTTACGTAGGGGCGAACACTAGATAATTGACATGAGAACCGTTTGCTTTCATTTACTCAATTCAATCCCCTTCTCTCGCTTTCTCAACGAAAATAAATTAGTCCTGGTTGCCTTTTCTGGATTTCACTCTGGAAGCTGTCTGGGTACAGCAAAAGTTTGAAAGGTGTCAGAAGGGGTACTGGGCCAGCTCGAGTGCCTGTTTTGCCTACCTTACCAAGGCACACCACCTCACGTCTCAAACTGAGTTAGCAAGGCTCGGACCTCGGGCGTGAGCTGCTTGGCAGCCTTGGCGGCCTCTGTGATGGCTTTACGATACAGGCCCTTTCTCTTCTTGTCAAAGCGAGACTGGAAGTTTTCTAGAAATGGGGCAAGTTGAGTAATGGCCAGGAAGGAAGTGGTGGGTGACCCAAACCAAGAGACCCGGGCCTCCTGCCTGACTAAGAGCCCATTATCTTTGCGACTCACTGTGATGGCTAGGATGCGGGCGGGCCACCAAGGGAAGCCAAGGATTTTGGCCCAAACAATGTCCCCTACACAAATTGTCCTGCCATCCAGGGCAACGCACTTTGTGACGTTTTTGGAAAAGACAGTAGCTTTAAGGGATTTACTGCGCTTTTTGTCGTCCTTAGGAGCAGAGGGAGATGCAGAGACAAAAGCGGAGGATGTGCCAGGGGCAGGGGCCGATCGCAAATCACCAGGAGGGGGGAAGTCAAACGTTTCGGTAGAGCTACACTCAGAGTTTGATGACTTTAAGTCATCTGCACTATCGACGCTGCACATGGAGGTACTAGAGGAGTCGGTATGGCTGGGGTTAAGGGTCATGTAGACCACTAGGTTACCAGCCTTGCTCCCACGCGTCTCCCGCTTTTCCTCCTGCCCCTCCTGTTCCTCTGGCTCAGCTTGGGGTTCCCTGTATTCCGGGGCTGGGAGGGGCTCAGGTTGGGCCTGGCTGAGCAGGGACTCGATTGCTTTGTCTGGCCTCTGGGGCTCTACAGCTGTGGTGACTTGGCTTGCAGAGCAGGAGGAGGAGGAGGAGCGTGTGGAGGTGCAGCGGGGCATGGCTGGTTTAGGCAATGGTAAACGGCCCCCTCCCGGCACTTTCTCCAAGCAAGGCAGCTTACATGAGGAAGAATCGTTCTCTTCATTACGGTACCTTTGGGGCTTGATGCGCATCCTGGGTGGCAGGGGGTTGGAACCTGGACCTCCTCCACTGATCTGCTGCAGTCGCCTGGTGAAGTGGACCTTTTGGTGGGCTTCCTGGAGGGCAGCGGCCCTGGTTATGGCCTTGGTGTTCCCGCTACTGCCTGTGACTGACTGACTCTGTCTTCTCTGAGCCTTGGCCATCTTCAGCACCTCTCGTGCTTTGGAGTGGTCGACGTTTTTGCTCTGAAGCACTTTTTTGGCATTGAGCTGCACTCGAGAGTTGGCCGAGGATGTGGTTGTAGTAGACACCCCCTTCACCATTTTGTTCCCCGCAGCTGCACCTTTGACCTGACTATGACCCAGAGAAGAGGCGGTGGTCGACGACACCCGTACAGCCGAGCCCTGCCGTTTGGGCCCGTCAGTACCACGGCCCTTCTCGTCAGAACGTGGATCACTACGGGGCCGCTTACCAGCAGCTGCTGCTGCGCTGTCATTACGCCGTCTTTTGGCATCATCACTTCGGCAGTCTGAAATGGGACCTCTGCGTGTCTCGCGCTTGTCCCCTTGCACCACAGCCCCTTTACATTTATCACACAGAACTTGTCTTGGTCGGAGCTTGATGGCATTCATTATAGAAGTGGGCTCCTCTCTATACAGCCTACGCTTGGGCCGCTTGATTTTCCGTGGTAGAGGCTGAGGTAACGACTGGTTGTAGGTGTCCCTGATGAACAGTGGAGGTGGATAAGGGGCCCCCTCCTGAAACAAAGGAGGTGGTTTTGAGGTCCATGGGTTAGGCTGAGGGTTGGGACAGGGCTGGGGCGCTGCAGGAGTCTCAGCAGGGTCCTTCAGAGGGGCATCCGGAGCATCCGCAGGGTCCTTAATGGGGGCATCACTCTGTCCTTGAGTGACACCCTTATCTATCTCTGACTGGAATGCTTCCGTCTTTAGCTGCATAGATTTTGGTTTGTCCTTATACTCTCTTTTGGGGAACATTGTTATAGGAATCCCATAAGGTCCAAACCTGAGGTACAAAAGAGGAGAAACAACAAACACACTAAGATTAAACTTGTAGATGGGGTATAATCTCTGTTTTCTCTAATCAAAAATAAATAAAATTCTACTGTACTACTAGGCTACTTGCATGCAACATAACATATAGTTCTATCATACAACTAAAGGATTACTGTGAAGTCTTAAAGCAGGCATTATTTTGCATCAGTTACATTATTGCTCTGTTATTATTTAAATATCATTTCATCATGTTTGTATTCATGAGATGGAAGGATGACTAACTGACAGGGCAGGGTACAGATTATTTTCTGCAACAATAATACAATCCCATACAACAACAAAAAATGCATGATAGGATAAAATGTCACTTCAGCTGACTGAAATACATGACAGGATAAAATGCCTTCAACTGTGGTGGCTTCGGTTTTCGTTTTTTTTTTTCTATTATAGTATTTTACAAAGTATATTTTGTTACATTATATTAGAATATATCCCTCTACAAAAGGAGGAAGAACAAGCAAGTCTAAAAACGAACTGAAACCATTCCTACTTTGTCTGAAAGCTGATCTTGTTTGGCCAAAAACATGATATTAGAAGTAAAGCCCAATGAATCAACATTACTAACAAAACATCGCACTAAAATGTTCTTGGATGTCAAAAACAGACATTTGGGCCTGAAAGAACCGTTATCTGTGGCAATCGCCTTGTTCAAAGTTTTCATTGTTTATCCGATGTGGGTCAAGAAGAACTTACTCCACAATCATTTAGGTTTTTTTCTGCATCTAACACACTGACACTTGTTTGTGTCACAACCATATTCAATGATTTTCATATTCAATTATTCAATAAATATATTTTTAATCTATTTTCCATACTGAGTGTTAAAAAGAAATGCTCCATGGAAATACGGTCCCATAAAAAAGGGTTGAGTTTGTAATGTGTTAAGTGACGTTGTACCTAACTTGCAGTAGCTAGCGCTTAAAGAGGGAGTGATCCGACAATCCTGAGATACGTTTCTCCCATTAGACATTTCATCCAGAAACTGGGAATGATCTAATGTTGAAAAATGCAAATGAAGATAGCCTTTAGAGCGGAAGCTAAAAATAAACTGGACAGTATGTCTGGCAAACCGCTTCACCACCATGGCACTGACTGTTTCAAGTTCACTCTGTGTACCGCAGCTGTTACGTCACAGAGGAACAGTGGGACCTTCAAAAGGAAATTATTCCACACCCAGGACATTAGCTGCTTTTAACCAATTATAGAATGAATAGCCATCTATCCACCCGTCACCACGTCCATCTTGTCACCATTTCAAAACATCAGCAATTACACGAACCCATTAAAGACTAAATGGACTAAAAGAAGCTTGAGTTTTTCTCCACACCCTCACAGATGCCTTGCTCACAGGAAGCATGAAATTAGCTGAGCTAGTTACACTTTGTCAATAATGAACATCTTTTTGCTTCTGTTTGAGATTCAGAGCTGTAATGCATTTCATCAGTAAGATTCAAAAATGTAAAACGCCAATGCTGTGGGCCTTAAAGTAATACTAAGACTTAAGTTAAACTTAAGTGGCAGCATGCTGTGAAGTACAGAACATGATTTCAATTCATCCCACAGTTTATAGGGAAGAAAAGAAGAAAAACTTGTCTTTTTCGACACATAATAATTGTTAAAAATAGTGATCTGCCATCTACGTCATTCGCAAATGGGGGATCGCTAACAACTAGCAGGTTTGTGAGGGGAACTAGAGTAAGAAAACACTTATGGTAGAGTTATGTTTAGGGCTTTAAGGGAATGTACCTAGTTTTTACCTAGTCATTGTAATTACTAAAATAAAAACGTAGTATGTACGCGTGTAACAGGACTGTACTATCACTGCATTTGCTGCGAGTTTAAAATGCAAATGGTAACGCAATATGCATTAGGTGTATTTTACAGATTCACAAGCTTTCCAACATTTTTGTTGAAGTCGGCAGCATTAGCTTGCATTGCACCAAAATAAAAGCTTGAGAATTTGAAAGTGAATTTAAGACATGAATATTAGTATAATTGTAACTTATGGTGCAAGTTATTATTACTAGAATTATTAATAAAGATGCATTTTTTTTATCTTACTTTACTAGTGTAATTCATAGCAGTAATTCATGCATCTTAAATTTAGAATGTAAAAATGTTCAAGTTAAACTAAATATATATTTTAATTAGGTTTGATTGGGTTCTTAAAACACTAATGTTGACTTAGAAACTAATCGCAACTAAAAAGAAAGTTTAAATAGTTTAACTATTTAATTGCATGTCCTGTGACCATTAACTGATCCCAGAAAACTGTAAACATGCAAATTTATCATTGAATTGAAATATTAACTTGAAATCTCAGAGCATTCTACACATAAATATGTATCGCTGCAGAGGTTCAGCTGACAAAAACGTTTGAGAGCACCTGGTCTATGTCAATGGTGTCAGGCTAAAGATGATGGGCATCTTTGGAATATGTCCATAGCATTAGTCCAATCCTTGAAAGATTGATTACTTTTGACTTTTATAGTTTATCAGCATTGAAAAATCCCCCTAAAAGTGTCATTTCCAGGTGATGGAATCACTTCCTAACAATGTTGCCACACAGGTTCTTCAGGACACATTCCCTACACAGCAACTTCACAAGAACGTTTCATGTTGACTTATCTCAAGTGAGAATTGAACTGAGAGACTTGAGATCCCACTATAAATCGGGCTATGCTATGATTCATCCCGAACACCGAGAGAAAAACGTGTGAACGAGGGTGTTGAGACAGACAAACTGTGGGAGCAGTTTGTAGGGTGTTAATCACCAGCATAACACTGTTTTCCCCCCGGTCATTATGATCATGAATACCTAGTTATATATGGGTGACATGAAAAGTAGTGACAGCAGTGTCCTGTAATGACAGACTTGAAAAATGTAGGTTTATGCTTGTGTAATGTCTTTTTTATGACCTGAATTACTTTGGAAAATTAATCTGTTGCCATTTATACAGTTGATAATAAAATATAATATTATTTAATTATTTAATTAAAAGATGGTGGCTGGTCACATCAATCTTTTACAATATAATACCATACAGCTTTCATACACAAAAGTTTTTAGAAAAATAAAAATAGTAACGTTGATAGCGTATTTTTTATAGAATGATTTATATTTTTATACTTTTAAAGAATCCAAACTACAATGATAGTTTGTACCATGAAATTTAAGAATTTCTAAACCAATATGTAATGGTGTAGATGCCGTTTATCTTTCTGACAGCTACGAAAGCCAACTTTGGGAAGTATGCTGGATGTACAACTGCAATTTTTTGTTTACCTTTTCGAAAGGTCCATGAGTACCCCGGAGAAGATCTTCTCGCCCAGGCGAAACGACACCACGAGCGCATCGTCGATGATGTGATCCAGCGTGACTCGAACCTCGGAGCCAAGCATCAGCCGCTCAACGATGCTGGGCTCCGCCGGACACAGAACCGGGTCTTTCGTCTCCGCCGACTCCCTGTCGGGTTCGCTGATGTCCGTTTTGAAGCTCTGCTGATGGAGAGTTTGCGAGCGCACTTCCTCCGCCTCTGCTGCTGAGATGAGCTGATCCACCGCCGCTGTAAGTTCGGGAGAGTCCTTACTGGAAACAGTAGAAAAGTCACTCATGCAGCTCTGACCCACCGATTCTCCCAGCGAGGTCTCCTCCGCGGCGGACAGGGAGTCCAGATGCTCTGAGGGGTGCGGGATGTCATGGAAAGCATCCTCGTGAGTTGAGAGCTCTGACCCGGGAGCATCGGTCGCGGGCTCGGGATCTGGCTGCGTGAAGCCTATGAGTTCACACTCCAGATCGGCAGGATGGCTGGACGCGGGATTGGAGTCGTATTCGACAGCCAGTGACAGTCCGGGTTTGGGCTCCGACGGAACCTGAGCGGGAAGGGAATGCAAGTAGACCACAGAGGGCTGGGAGTCTGAGATGGAGCTGGGGAGCAGAAGGCAGGGACTGGATTCGAGAGCACTGACCTCGTTTGCAGCCTCCACCTTCGGCGAGAAGGATTCCTCGTAATCTGTGCACCTGTAGTCCATGAGCACGGGCTGCTCGGCTGTGCCCAGGCGGCCCCAGGACCCCCCCGTCTCGGTGCGCTCTCCGTCCGCATGGGCAGCGAGGGCTTTTCCCGCGGCTTGAAGGTCCGGCCTTCTGATTTCCATTTGGACCTGGCTGCATTCCTGAACTGCATCCACATCCTCGGGTCGGTGACAAAGCTCCATTTCCGAGACGGAGCGGGCCTCTAGGTCGACCACATGCTCTCCTGGCTCGGGATCGTAGTCCACCCCGTCCCCCGCTGTTGTTGATGCCGCAGCAGCTCCTGGCTCCGCAGCCACGGCCGCCATTTTCTTTCCGCTTTGCAACTACTACTTGGCCCTGTCCTCCTGAAAAGATAAGATCCCGCCCACTTACAACTACTGGCACTTCCCATTGGTTGCTTCAACGTGTGGTTTTCATTGGTTGGCTCATGTTCTTGCCGTTCAAAGGAAATCCCTTGAAACTCTATTGTGATTGGCTTCTATTATGTCAATATACTTTATGATGAAGAGACAACTTTGGCGCCACTAGGGGCGATGTTGAGTTGTAAATTTACGTCAGGGTTTGTTAGTGTGGTCCGTTTTTTTTGTTCCGTTCTTCTGATGTTTTTATCTTTTTACTAAATCTTGAAATTAAAGTTTTAATTAAATTAAGTAAATATTAGACGAAAGGGTTAAAAATAGAAACGAAAACGAGAAATGTTTACTTTGCAACTATGTAATGTTTTATTTGTTGAATTAGCCTACTAACGTTACACGTAAAAAAAAAAAAAAAAAAACTAATACAAATGTTCTAAAACTGAAATTAAAATGAAAAAGTTTTTTTTGTTTTTTTTTTTAAATATGAACCAGCTATTATTGCCTCAGTGTCACAATGTCATCTGACACTTTTTGAAAATGTTTTATTCACATTTTTATTCGGGATGGATGGTTCATATAGAGTAATGAACTATGAACTATTTGATTAATGGATAATTTCACTTGTAAATTGTAGCTATTTAATGAGAGGGTGGTATTGATTCATAAAATTTTAATGTGCGCCAATGCCATCTAGCTTTCAGAAGTCTTTTGCATATTTGATAAGCTCATCTTATTCATCGGCTACATGTCATTGTATAGTCAATGACCTACTGTTCATCAGTGCGCTGACCTTTCACCTTTCCACTTGTCTGATGATACTTATATTCTGTGAAGACAAAGCACAGCTGTATGAACTCCTCTGAAGAGGACTTTATATTTGTCCACACTTAGTTTGAATTTCTCTTAAAATGAAAGTACACCTTAGACATATTCAAAATGGCTTAAGCTTTCAGGTCTGAAGAACTGTTCAAATGCTTGGTTTTCATGAAGAAACTGCAAGCAATCAGATTTTTTTACAAACGTAATTTGACACCATATAATGTTTCAACATGACACATTTATTATCAGACCCAGAGACATTTGAAAAAGAATTGGGGTATTATAAAAGTTTATGTTTCACTATGCGGCTTTCATTGATTAAACTCCTCTTTTGGTGATTGTATTGTGAAGGGCGTAGTTTAATGAGTGTTTTGCGGTAATACCATATAATGTAAGTGAACATGCTCTTCAGGGAGCTATGCTAAGTACCTGTTCGCGTCATTTAAGCAGAGGTTTACCAGTCTTTGCTAATTTAGCAGCTTTTCTAATCCATTTAATCGAGTGCAATAAAATATGTTTTATTTGGAACGGCAGTTAATGCAAAATAATCTTTACACTGTATTATGCTGTTGTAGCTACAAGCTCATTTTAAAAAGTAAAGAAAAAATCTTCCTTGCAGCACTATCCCATGATAGACCTCAACTTCACTGATCATAATATCTCATCGTCAAATGACCTTTTGATGCTTCAGAAGTGCCTGTTCCCCAAGAATCAATGTGTGCTTTCAGAGGTGAGAGCTTGCAGCTAGCTCTGGAAGTGAAAAAGAGATCTCATCCTGTTCTGAGCCTGCTTTTATCTCTCTTCAGCTCATCATTCTGCTTGATTTGTGTGTGGTAGAGATCTTTGAAGCTGAAATTTATCTGTAAATCTCAACATAAGACTTGAGAAAAAAAATGTAAGGCCAAGGGGAAAAGAGATGATGCAATGAAAGCTGTATTCCATGGGAAACTTTTAGAGGTTTATGTACTGAAGGGCATTGGCCTTTTGCACAGCTTCCCCTCCTTACAGACATACAGTTTTAAAACAGTTCATCCTTTAATTGATTAATTTTAAGAATACTCTAGACAAACAATTGCATTTTCATAATTTGCTCACCCTCATGTGACTCCAAACCGGTATGGTTTTCTACGTCTGCAGAAACAGAAAAGAAAAGACTTTTAAATAGCATAAAGAACCAAACAGCACTGGAGCCATTTAGCTTAGTAGAGTTTAGAGTAAAGTAGAATTTTCCAAAAGTTCAGTTTTCGATAGAAACATCAAAGTATAGAATAGTTTTTTTAGACGAAAGATTTGTGTAGGTATGAATCACTATCTACTGGAACATACCGTTCAGTCTGACATAAAGAGCTTTCTATCCTTTCTAAAGCAAGGTCAAGGCAGATGGCCTTCAGTACTGCAAGCTTCAGGCTCGACAGCTGCGATCTGAAACCTGTTTTGTAGCTGGTTCATTACAAGAGATACTATAGTCTGCACAATTGGGAGATATTGCTACATTACTCTAATTAATCATTGATTTGTCGTGAATATTGACCATATAGATGGCCAGTGCTATTTCCATTTATACCCAATGTTGTGTCACGAATGATTATTCTTCATTGCCCATGTATTGTACATCATTGCTACCCAGGTAACCAGCCGTACGGTCATGCACTTGATGACTTGTGCTTTTGTGAGCCCATCATAAAAGTTTATGGCTTGCTTATGGTGATGGTGTGCCCATAATGTCATGAAAAAAAGAGGCAGAGTTGAAGATGGGTAGGGTATATAAGAGCAGGAAACTTCACCCAACAGTACTTCAGTTCTCAGCTTACTCTTCCTCTCTGCTCAACAATCAACGCCCAAACCATGGCTTTCAACGGAAAGTGGGAAACCGAATCTCAGGACGGATATGACGCGTTCTGCAAACTCATTGGTAAGCTTTTCAAAGTCACTCTCTTAAAAACAAAGGTTATTTTATTGGCATGTATGCTTCTTTGAAGTATATTTAACCTCCACTGAAGCTTTCCATTGCTCAAAAGGTTCTTTATAGAAGAAAAAGGTTCGTTAGAATAGCAAAATGGTCTTCACACAAAGAAAAAACCCTTTGAACTCTTTGAAGAGTTTGAAATGTAAAGGTGAAAAGATGATTTGTGGGTTGCTATATCTTGAGAATTTCTGGCTGCACTTCCATGCACTTAATCCCAGGTTGCTCTAGTTTAGACTGTCCTTGTACTATAAATTGCTTTGGACAAGAAAATGTTGTCCTACATGTTCTGGTGAGTTTGCATCTCATTTGCAAGCATGCCTTAAGAACCTAAAAAATATTCATGGAACCTTTCAATTGCACAAAGGACTCTTAATAGTGGAAAATGTGTTATTTAAATTATTAACATGTTCCTCACACTGAAAGAAAAAAAAAGCTCAGTGTTCTTTGGGAAGCCCAATAATGGTTTTATGGCAAAAATTCCCATTTTGAATCCTCATTTTGAAGAGGACACATTTAAATTTCAACATGTAAATCTGGTGAAAAATTAAATTAAATATACATTTTAAAATAAGTAATAATGAAGATTTTTCTGAAACAATTTCTTTTCATGCTCACCAAGGCAGCATTTATTTCAAAAGAACGTCTTTCAAAAGAACGTCTGTTTTATATACATTTTAAGTTGCAAACTTGCCATTACTCAAGTCTTCAGTGTCACATGGTCCTTCAGAAATCATCCTAATATGCTGCTTCTGTGCCGTACACCTCAGGTATCCCTGATGATGTCATCTCAAAGGGCCGTGACTTCAAACTTGTGACAGAGGTCATCCAGAACGGAGATGATTTCTCATGGATCCAGTACTACCCAAATAACCATGTTGTGACCAACAAGTTCATCGTTGGCAAAGAGAGCGAAATGGAGACTGTTGGAGGGAAGAAATTTAAGGTAGGAACTTTCATGAGAGATCAGACTGAATCTGACTACTTAGATTCCTAAAGGCTAGTATGCATGTGATGAAAACTCACACTTGCCTGTCCTCACTAGGGCGTAGTCTCCATGGATGGGGGCAAGCTGGCCATAAGTTTCCCCAAATACCACCACACATCTGAGATCAGCGGTGGAAAGCTGGTGGAGGTGAGATATCATGATATTTGACTTTTTGTAGTCTCACTGCTTGTACAGTTGCTAAAGTGCTTTTGCTTTGCTTTACAGACCTCCACAGCCACCGCAGCTAGTGGTCCGGTTGTTTTTGTACGTACAAGCAAGAAGATCTAATCGCGATAAACTGAGATAAATGACCCTGTTCTGACTCTCAACTTGAATAAAGTGTACGAGCTAAACTGACTAATGTCTCCTGATCTTTCTACTTCATCCTGCTAAAGTGATTCAACGATGAAATGAGCATCCAATAAAGTCACATTATAAAGAGATAAAATATCTAATCAAATTAGAATGATTGCTGGCTGCCTGACCACCACTGGAGGGCAGTCCTCGCTTCAATCCTGCATGTACCCTGCAGGCCAGTCTCTAACAAAGACAAAAGCATTCTTTTTTTTTTTTTTTTTTTTTTAATACTCCATGATGACAAAGAAAGCAGATAGAGGTTTGACCTTTTTAAGATTAGGGTATTCTTAATTAACAATTAAAATTAACATTACAAGTAAATAAAATACTGATACTAAATAGTACATGGAGAGTGCTTGGTTTTTTAAGTAAATTTAAATAAAATTTAAATACTGAGGACAAGAGTAATGCATTCAGGAGGTGTGGCCCGATTTGAAATATTCTTAAGCAATATACAAAATAAAATAAACTAGTAAAGGCAACACAAATAAAGAAGGTGGGTTAAATATTTTAAAGAAAACAAAATGAAATCAAATAAAAAACTTAAATAATGCAATAAATAATGATGTGGGGCTTGGCTTAAGATTTAAACATAAATAAATAAATTATATATATATATATATATATATATATATATATATGAACAAAAAATAGTAATAGAAGATGTATGTATTTTATATGAACATATACAAATAAATTATTACAAAATTATAGCATGTTTTAATTGGCCAAAACACATCTTAAATCTCACAAACAATATGAACTAAATATCCATTTGAAAATTCAGCATGAATAAAGGATTAAGACAAAAGCAGTCGAGGGCATGCTTCAGTTTAGAGGTACTCCCTCCTGGTAATTAAGTAAAAAGGTGCCAGCCCCTCCCCCTGCCTTGCTTTGCAAACAAAGGTTGTGAAAATGATCCATTACCCAACTGCCCCTTTGCCAGCTCTCAACCCCCCCTCATCCGATTCCGTGTCTCTTCATCATCACACCAACTCAGACATGTGGCCCACCTCCCAGGGCCTGCCCATGTACCCCCCACCAGGCTCCAGCACAAAGGGAGGGCCCCTCTCTCTCTGTCTGCTATCCACCCAATCTCTTTAATTAAACAGATAAAACCCCTATAATCCGCAACGGTGCAGCGAGCTCCACCCTATTAAGAATTCATTCTTCACATTTTCTATAGATATTCCACCCCAAAAAATACATTTATTTAGGCTTTAATTATTTCTTTTTTAGATTAACACAATTGAAGATTTTAGGAAAAATATTGACTCCATATAATATAGTGTTGATGCCTAAAATATGGACATGACAGGAATGACCACGGTTGATGAATCAATCAAGTCGTCTGAAGCGAAATGATAGATGTAAGAAACGCTAATAAACATTAGCGTAACTTTTAGCATTTTTTGAAACTATAAATCATGACCAACTGTCATAGTCCTAAACCAATTTTACAGCCTATAAAATTATATGACCTCCTACAAGAACAGAGTTGTATAACGCTTCTAAAGTCAAGAGAGGTTTTTCAAGGTCATTAAAAGGTTAATCTGAAAATTAAAATTGTGTAATCATTTACTCACCCTTGTGTCCTTACGAAACCTGTAAGACTTACTTTGCTCTTCTTCAAGACAGAAAAATATTTTGAAGAACGCTGAAACAATAGTTTTCATTCCCATTGTCTTCAACTGTACTTTTTTAACCATACAATGGAATAAAAAGGAACTTGAACTTCAAAATATTTAATTTTGCAAAGACGACAGGTTCGTGGAATGTGTGGACCACAAAACCACTCATAAGTCACACAGGTATATTTTTATGTTAAATAAAGATTGTGTTTTATGAAAATATTTTGTAAAAATCCTACCATAAATGTATCAAAACTTAACTTTGATTAGTAATACGCATTTAAGAATATTCCCAATATTTATATATTTTTTGCATTCTCAAATTCCATATTTTCAAATAGTTGTATCCCAGCAAAATATTCCTACATCCTATCCAACCATTCATCAATTTAAAGCTTATTTATTCAGTTTTTCGGAAATTATATACATCTCAATTTAAAACAAAAAGGACCCATATGACTGGTTTTGTGGTCCAGGCTTACATAGGAGACCTAGTAAAAGGTCTCTTTTCCTTTTTGACTATACCTTTAAGGTCTAACAGAAAACCTGTCCTGTCCAATTCTTCTTCTGTCTTCTGCACAACACAGATGTTTCCTTCAAACACCCACTTACAGAAAAATCTGATTTTGTTCATCACACTACTACTACTGTACTGCTATTGTCGGCTGTTCTTTGAGCATAAGAGCTTTTATCTGTGAAAGGATCAGTGGTGCTCAGTTGGATGCGCTTTATTTGTTTAGTGGTGTTTAGTGACAGGAAGAACCACCATGTGGGGCAGGAATCTCCCCCATTGTCTTCAGTCCAGCGCGTTGCATGCAGGGAGGAAGGGGGAGGGCAGTGGTATTTGGGGTGGAGCCAAATGAACACGACCCCCCCCCCCCCCTCCACCCACACCACCACCAAAGACCTTTTCATGTGCAATGAGTCCAGACATTCATATGAAACAACTCGCCTTGAGCCATGCAAATCCAGCATCTTTTCAAAACGTATGATTCACACATGAACGAAACATTTACCCAAGGTTTTGTGCTTTTTTTCCTTTTTATTTCTGGGGTTTTTCATCCAATTTACACCAACTATCCCCTTCCCTACCCAAATACAGGCTTTTAAATAAACCCATTATATCACTGAATGAGCAGAATCAATGTTCTCTAGTCTACTAAACGTCTAGAGATTCAGGAAACATTGGTTGCAATGTGCAACATTTTCTTGGTGGAAAAATAAATCACTGCATGCAAGCAGTAATAGTGTGTTAAAACAAACCAACAAACAACTAATTCTACATTGTAAAAAAAGTAGTGGTACAAAAAAAAAAATACAGTCTAAAAAGTCTAATGATTACATATTGCACACACAGAGGCTTCAACAAGAGAATGACTGGAAATATCAAAACAGTGCGTGTCTGTTACAGTGAACACAGTTGTCTACCTATACTAAACATGGGACTTCAGACAAAAAAAAAAAAAACTGTTCTGGGTTAAAAAAAAAAAAAAGACAAAACAAAAAACAATTGAATGTTCTGACCGATGGAGAAGGAACATAAAATGAAAAGACGAGCCCTGCAGAATCAGCACGTAAATGGCAATATATTGAGGTAGTTCAAAGTTCAGGACTTTAGGAGAAAGATTTTGATCCAAAGTCCAGTAAAGTGGTTGAAAAAGCTTCTCATTCAGCAGGACGTAAAGCAGACACTTTGGTCTTAAGGCCAGTTAACAAAAGAATTCATTGGGTAGTCTAAGAATCCTCTGAACCACAAAAAAAAGACAATAACAAAACGGAAAGAAACGTAGCATGTTTGGTTAATCTTATCTTTAGTTTACAATAATAATAATAATAATAATAAAATATTTTGGACCGTCTGCTTAACAAAAAAACGAGACTAAAATGTTGACCTAAAGGTTTGACGCTACAGCTGTAACAGCAGAACCATCTTTTCTAACTAGGTTAGACTAGTTACTAGCATGACCTTGGAGGTAACTGTGAATGACAGTGTAACAGTGAGGTAATCTTTACGAGCCACAGTGTCTGATGGGAAGAGGTACAGCACGATGAAGTCATCCTTAATGGCACACGGCAGAACCGCAAAGTGATCATGGCTATTTTTCCCTAGGGGGGATAACTAGCAAAGCATGGAAAAGTGGGGAGCACAGATGCCTCTGTCCCCTGGGGCGTCTCCCTCCATCTGCCTGAGGGAACTGGAACCTCAGCATAACGTCAACCTTCTCTAAAGACTTCGGCAAGAAACACAGACGAGAACAAAAGAAGCTACTTCATACAAACATCAGCTGGTTCAATGGTATGTTGTGTGTTCGTATTAAAGAGATCTGTACATCCCTGATATGTGGTATGTCACTGTAAACAAGACCAGAAGGGAGACAGGATTCTTGGTCGTAAAGCCATCAGTTCATATAAAAAGGCAGCAGCATTAAAGCACCGTACAGCAAATCCAGTGTGAAAGTTCAAGGACTTGTTCGAAAATGCTGGTGGGATGGAATGGAACTTGATTTCTCTTCTTAAGGCTGTGTGCTTAAAAAAAGGGTCCCCAAGGCATAAGCTTGTGGCACGGGAAGAAGGTCCTCGCTTGGCTAAATAATCTTAAAAAATAGACATCTTCAGTTCATAAGAAAGCCAACCGCTAAAAAACAAGTTCTCAAGTTAATACTATGACCTCAGTGGGATCTGCTCGGCTGTTGGTTTTCGGTTTGGAAAGTCTTCGTCGGCGTTCGAGAAGAAGCCCCTCGGGGGCGGCAGAGAGGGCGGAGGACGGCAGCAGCCCCAGGTTGAGTTTGTCCTCCCTCTCCTGGCGTCACCTGTCGAAGCAGCCGGCTGTGAACGTGTGGTGGGAACTCAAGTAGCCGCTCCCGTAAGTCAGACCGAGGCAGTGGCGCTCGGGCCCCATGCTCACCTGCATGGAGATGGGACCCTGGAGAGGCAAGCCTCGCAAGCTGGGGAAAGACGCGAAAGAGCTGGCCGGCGTCGAGGCTGAGAGCAATCCGGCCTGGTGAGGCTGCAGATATTCCCGAGAGCCCACCGGTCCCAGGGCCTGGCAATCGGCCAGCATGTGCAGCTGGGATAACGCCGGCGAGTGCTGGGAGAGCTGCGGGTAACTGCTGGCCTGGAGGAGCAGCTGCTGGGAGCTGGAGGTGGGCTGCCTTTGCAGAGAGGGGGTGGCGGGGCTGTGGGGGACGTGAGCTTGCGGCTGGAGGCTCTGACTGGAGGAAGGGGAAGATTTTGATTTGTTGGCTTCTTTAACGTCGTTGTCGTGGGCGCTGAAAAAAAAAAAATGAAACAAAAGAGCAGGGTGAGGTGCAGCATGTGTGGTTGACTTCGGGGCACATTATGTTCGGTGAATGCGAGCGTATACTGTGGTTTGTTCTTACAGTAACATGAGCTGGATGCACTGCGTCAGATGATCCCAGGAGTAGCCCGTGAGCAGGTGGAGGACAGTGGTCCAGCTGGGGGAGATCTGCAGGCAGATTCTGGACGCAGCTATGCAGGCGGCTGCCACCTGAGAAGGCCTGAAGCTCAGGAAGGCATGATCTACAACAAAGACGCACACAAACATGATATGTTACATCCTCAGTGATTTTGCAACGGTAAGGAAGCTGTTAGGCGTGTTTATTAAGTGGCTATATTATCAGTATGCTTAAGTCATCAATAACTGAAATTACAGCAGTCAATAGTAGTGAATTTATTAAGCATACAAATAAAATAAAATGGACATTAAGATTTATAATATGCATACTCTATAACAAAAATTTATTAGTACATTATTTCAGCAATTCTTCTTCAAAAAAAGTATTTAAAAAGCTTATTAGTCAAAATTAAATCAAAACATTAAGAATTGATATTTATTAATAATAAACTATTTTATATTATTGTACATTATTATGACTTTGTTTAAGAAAATAATATTTCTGTTCAGCAAGGCTATTATCAAATTGCTAAAAATAAATACATTTGAATAAAAGATTCATATAAATGCTGTGTATCAAAGAAACCTGTAATAAATACATTACTGTATTCACAATTATATTAAGCAGCAACTAACACTGACAATAGTAAGAACATTTTGACCAGCAAATCAGCATATTACTATTTACTAACATTTCTGAAGGATCAGGTGACACAGAAGACTGCAGTAAAGATGCTGACCACAAAACAAGTCATGAGAGGGAGGGGTGAATTGTTTGGTCAAATCTGGAAACCCTTTTTGAATTATATTAAAAAACAGTCCCATATGATTTGATCATGTTGATTTCTTAATCATTTTATATTGTATCCCCTTTTCCCCCCTTTGTATGCATTTCATTTTGTATCCTGCCTGTTTCTGATTTTATTATATTTGCAAAAAGCACAAACATTTTCAAAAAAAGAGAAGAGAGTGTCATCATCACTACCTACTTTTAAGAGAACATTCAAATACATATTTACAAATAGCCTAATAAAGAAACAGTGACTTTTTTTTTCTCTTCACCTTGCAACGAAACCTCAAGGAAGTAGTGTGTGTATTTGTCCATGAAAGCTTTGGTCTTGGACAGGGAGGAGAGGGGCCAGCCGTTGTGCAGGTCTCCCTCCTGGACAGCAGCGTGGAGGTAGTAGTCGATGAAGTGGGCAGGCGTGGGCATGCACAGGTTCCAGCCGAACGTCTCCAGCAGCAGCAGCTCCATCTTGATGAGGTCACGTTTGTTGAGGGTGAGGTTCAGACTGCACATGAAGCCCAGAGTATTCAGCTGCTCCAGTTTGGGCACACGGTCCTCCTTCTCCTCAAACTTACCTGAGCAAAGACAAGCAAGTACGTGAGCATTTCGATTGTCTGATTTCAATTACGTTATGACATGAATGCATGGATTATCCTGCTTATAGAGTTTCATTACGATGTGCCACGGATGAAAGCAAGGACATTTTATACCTTCATATTACGTTAAAGACGCTCCCATGAACGGATATCACCGAGATCTAAAGCATTCTTGATCTAAGAACAATGCATCTCTGTGCTTTTTCACATACTTTGGTTTCTTTAAAAGGATTTGCATTGACATCATGAAGGTGAGGCATTTTGTGAATTCCTGTAATGAGAGAGCACAGCTGGCTAATGTTGAATTAGGCCTTCTCTGCAGAATTCCTTTGTTCTCTTCGTCTCCCTTCCTGACTCTAGGTGCTAGGTGTTAATATCTTTTCCCCAAAGTCCAAGGCTCCGTAGTATAGCTTCCCCCGCAGTCTAATGCTCTCAGAATAAGGGCCCCACGACCTCTGACTCCTACGGCTCATGCTTGAGCGCTCACAGTCCCCCTCAGATCTCTGGCTGGCGTGGAGGAGAAACAGTCCAAACAGCTAAGAGCATCCAAGGTCACAGTTCCACTCACAGAGACTTCCTCTTTAATGAAACACAAGCACTATCACGGCCTCTACATCAAGACATTGTTTCATTGTGAGTTTCAAATATTCACACACATTTTTTTAAATAACACTTAATTTATTACAACAAAACTTCTGTTGTACATGAGCATCGTTACTACTACAAGCGGACATAAACACCCAGTCATTACAAGAGTCAGATAGCAACTCAATAAAGGCTCTCCCAGATTTAGTAAGTAATTTGTTTACACCAGGTGTTCACCCAGACGAACCTCTATGACCTAAAATATTTACTTGAAGTAACCTCCGAGATTAACCTAAGGTTGCTTCAGCTATAAGCACTTCTGGTTTGGTTTTGGGCAGAGTTTTCACACTAGCTCTGTGTACACTGCTGTTCAAGGATTTGGGATCATTAAGATTCTTTAAATGAGTCTCTTACGCTTGTTAAACCTGTATTTATTTGGTCAAAAATACAGGAAAGAGTAATATTGGGATGTTATTGCAATTTCTAATATTGGTTTCCTATTTTAACATACATTAAAATCATTCAATCATTATTAATTTGATGCAGTGCCAAATTTGCATCATCCAGTGTCCCATGACGCTCCTTTAATATATTTTTTAACCTGTGATACTTTTTTCTTTGATTCTTTAATGCCATTACATATAATTATGTATTAATCAATCAAAACAGAAATCTTAAAAAGTAAACCTTTTATGAATACCTTTTATTCAGCAAGTTTTAGTTATTTATCAATCATCCTATCACAGAAAAGTATGAGGAAAAGCAATGGTTTTAAGTGTGTTTAGTTTTTTAGCTTGTGTTTTGTAAATCTGTGCTGGATCAGATTGCATTGCTGCACATTTTGGCCAGGACATTTCTAATCTCAGGGAGTCTTTTCTAGTTCAATAAAAATAAAAAAATTCAAATCAATCACAGGTCCCAAAAATATTAGGCAGCACAACTGTTTCCAACACTGATTATATATCAGCATATTAAAATGACCTCTAAAGGATCATGAGACACTGAAGACTGGAGTAATGATGCTGAAAATTCAGCTTTGATATTACAGGAATAAATTTAATTTTAAAGTAAATGAACATAGAAAACTTATTTTAAATTGCAAACAGCATTTCACAAAATTACAGTTTTTGTCTGTATTTTTATATTAAATACTGTCTCTTAATATTGCTGATCCCAAACCTTTGAATGGATGACAGGACGCTTATGATAATCTTTGTCTGAAACAGCATTAAAACAACATTATTTCAACTATGAAATGCATTCAGACTGCATTTTAGAAATAACAGTTTAGGCTTCCCAGTCACACAAATATTTTATTTTAGCGCAATTTGAGAGATTCAAGCAAATTAAAAAAGTAAATATGAAAGTTATTTTATATATATATATATATATATATATATATATATAATACAACATTGTTTATAAATTATTATATCAAAATATTTCATTATAAATTTTTGTACTGTATACTGCATACATTTTTGACATTGTTATGCTACACTTATCCATCAAAGGAAATTGCATTCATGTTCTAAATTAAATTGCAACTATGTGTCATCCTCTCAGTCCTTTGTTCGTGTATCAGGCTACACTGTTTGAACCTGAAGTGTTTTCGTTTGCAGCCAACAAAAACAGACACATGACGTCTATTTATTGTCTTTCACGTCATCGCATTCAATTCAACTCACTGTATACTCGGCATCAGAACAGGAATCGCTGGTGGACCGTCACGGTCAAAAATACCCAGCTGATACAAAAAGCCATTGCACAGTGTCTTTTCTTAATTATCTGGGGTGTACAAATTCTTTTCATTAGCATCAAACCTCAGGGGGGCATCTGTCACACTAATCTGAATATCAGGAACCCTGCTGAGTGTTTCAGTTCAAACATGCCCCTCCAGGGCTCTCAGCTCCCCCTCCCTCATCCTTCTGAGGAAAGGGCCAGCCTGCATTTGACATGCTACTCTACACCGTTGTATCAAAAAGGAGAGCTGTGGCTCCATTAGCTACAGGATGATATACCATTTCAAGTGGGCTTCTTGCTGAAAATGGAAAAGCACCGCAGGATTATGGTTTCACAATTCATCTTGTTTTTGTTATTCCTTCGAAAAGCAGAAAACACACTGCTACATAAAAAAAAAAAAAAAAGTACATACTATCAGATTAGATTAATAAAAACATGTTTCACTACGCATACACTGTGCATTAGCATAACAAACCCCCATCGCCTTGGCTCAGGAGAGGAAACGAGCCTGATATCTCACCCTCTCCTCCTCCAAAGTTCTCAGCTGAAAGAATGAGAGCGGGTGGGTGTGGGGGGCTAATTGCACTGATAACATCAAGCTCAAGTGTTCGTCCATCCATATCCTCAAACTGCATTTAGCCATCATTCATCCCTGAACGTTATCACCTAAAAATTTGATCTTAAAGGCTTGATTCATTTCCTCTGTTTCAGGACAGCAAGGTTTTCACTCAGCTAGTTTATAACGTTGACCTCAGCTAAAACCTCAGCACGGCGCAATATCTGTTGACTCAGCCTTCAAGATGATCATCCTGTGTTAATACGGGGTTATGGTCTGGCATCAAATTACACAAGCTTAAAAAAAAAAAAAAAAGCTTAAAATAAGTAAATGAGCTTTAGTTAAGAAGCAGGGTCATTTTATTCTATACTATTATTGTCTCTTCAGTTGGCTTTTAATACTATATTTTAAGTTTTTATTTAAATGTTTAGTTTTGTTGGGTTTTTGTCTTTTATTGCTTTTAGTATTTTTTTATAGTTTAATTAATATCAAGCACACTAACAATATTAACCCTTGTGCTGAGCTTAAAATACTTTATATAGTTTGGTGTTCTAAATCAGTGATTCAATAATAATAATTAAAAAATAAGTAATAATGGAATGTTTGGATGTTTTGATTTCTTTTTAGAACTCTCTGATCATAGGCTCTAAACATGTAATAATTTAAATACAAACTATTGATTAAAATTAATCAAACATTTGTAGTGTTGTCAAATGATTATTCACAATTAAATTGCATCAACAAAAAAAAAATTTAATACTGCATACTTATTTTGCATATATAGGCAACTTTAGACAAAATGTTTACATATTAAATATTATTTATTTATTAAATAATGTATAAAT
>JAUMHP010000031.1:4715867-4740426 GCA_032361065.1 Enteromius trimaculatus | reverse complement strand
CAAATGCATATACTTGTAGATATTTTCAATTTATATACAGTATGTGTGTGTTTATATATATATATATATATATACATAATAAATAACATAATCAAACTTATTTTGGATGCGATTAATCATTTGTCAGCACTAATAAAAATACTTTAATCTTTAAAAAATAATCTTTAAAAAACAACAACATTGTGATGACCAAATATAACCTTGGTGAAAATAAGAGCCTTTTTTATAATCAAAACTAACACTTTTGAACAATTTCCCTTTTTGTGAGTTATTTAAAAAAACGAATTATGTGATATTACCATATAAATTCGATATATAATCTAAAATACTACATAACCGGTTAAATATAGTAGTTAAGTAAACAAATGTATGAACCCTGACCATGCAAAACCTTGCTATTTTAAATGTGCATTCTGCATTCAAAGGGACAACGCGTGTTTAAATCATTTTTATGAAAGATTAACAATTTTTCCATAAACAAAAGACCATTAAAACAATTGCTTTTTGTCAGCACGCTCTGTAATCAGCTAAACCAGAGTCATTCTCAAATTAATCCAATACCAACTGCACAGAAATTACAACTCAAACATATCCTGAAAAAGCTCCAGTCACACTTAATAAGCAGCTAAATTGTCAAACTCTTTCCAGACATGAGTCCTACAGGCAGACTGAGCTGCTTTATAGTGGCTGTTGAGCAGAGCCCTGCTTCCTTTACAGGCCTAGCCATCATGTCTCACAGCCATCTGTCCCCTGTGGGGTGAGGGGCTGGGATTTGACCCTCTCAAGGAGCCCTTTTGTGGGGCCTGCCCGCAATTTAGACAGCCCTACAGCTGCTGCTGTATTTGAATGGCTGATCAGTTTGTCAACTGCATATCTTGATGCAAACAGTTTTCAAAAGAACAAGCCTTTTCAAAGCATCTATAAATAATATAACGTAAAGCCAGAGGAAATAAAACTAGTTCAGCACCGCTTTGTGGCTTTACATTTTTAAGGGTTTAACACAGATAAAATGGGAATTGGCACTTGAACATCACACAAAAAAGGGGAACCGGACTTGCTTGAATTTCGTAATTTAGCTTGCTTAAGACAAACTAAATATCTCTTTAACAAACAATAAGTTTAATAGCAATTTTTTATTTTATTTTGTGATTTTTATTGTTGTAATGTTTTTATTGTGTTAGCCGTTTAAGCTTTTTTTTAACCTAGTCAAAAAAACAACTGCAGTTTGATTGAGATTAATTGGAACGCACAATGAAAAAACATTATTTTTGAGCATTGTAAAAAAAACATCCATTTCTGCAACAACAACAAAAAAATCCTCAAACCCACACACACACATATATTTATATTTAAAGTGATGAAACAAACTTACAGAAGAAACATAATAGCATAATTTAGCATCATTCTAAAAAAAAAAAAACTTACAAGGAAAATTAAGAGCAAAGCTGCTCATTAACCTCCTCAAAGATTACAGTTAATTGCAAATACCCTTAAGTTTCAGTATTGACGTAATAGGAGGTGGAGTCGGGCAACCGCCCACACAAAACAAATTAAACTACAGCCTATCTGTACAAAGACTTACATCAGCTAAACATTTCTGCACAACATTAACTGCAGATTGCATGTTGGTGAACAGAGAGAGATTGTTCTGTCTAAATAAAATCCACCAACACCAAACCTCCGATCTTCACATATTTCCCTAAACAACTGAACCACTTTGCATCTGCATTGCATTACTACTACAAATCACTAGATTTTACATACAACTCTGATTAATTAAGGTGGGGAAGAAAATTATGTGCCAAAAAAAGAAGTTCAGGCAAGCCACATTCAGTAACATGCATCATTTTGCCACTCCTTGACACGTGCTGAATAAACCCAGCAGGACTGTTTAGTCCGGTAATCTAAAGCTAACAGACAAACTCAAGTACAAACACACACACACAGAACACTTCACATTCCAAACTGGATGTGAGAGCACCCCACAATAAACAGGATGGACAATAAAAATACAACAGAGTGCACTAAATAAATGCACTTAAACCGCACTGTCTGATGGGTGCAATTCACTCAGCAGTGAGGAAACAAAAGTTCACACGGTTTGGTAATACACTTCCTAGTGCTCCAACATAAAAGTGTGTCCAGTTTCAAGAAACAGATTTACCAATAACGGTACAACACCTCTAGTCTACTTTTACGTGATTTGCCAAAGAATCAAAACCTTGGCTAAAATGATAGTGCCTGAGACTTGACCCCACATTATAATAAAAAAATATAATTCTGTGATATTACCATATAAATCACAGCACTTTTAAAATAAGATAAATATTTGAGGGAAAATACATCATATAAAGCTAAACTAAAAGTCGGTTGTACCTTAAAGGCTTTGCACAGGTTGATGGTATAATAACATTCAATATTATTAGGGGAATTGTGTTTACAGTATTAATACAGACACGATGCTTTGGCCAGGAACCTTCATAAAGCCACAATCAGAGGATGTTTTCTGAGGGATGCGTGACATTTCACACTTCCCCATCAAAGCTTGGACAAGTCAAACCGAACCTAGTTCAACCAGCCTATGGAGACCTGGATGTTGACATTTGGATTAAATCGGCAGGGTGATATCATATGATGAACGCAAATCTGTTTATTACAACTCACCTTAATTCGCAGAGCCTGATGGATGTCCGCTGCAAGCTGGCTTTTCCACCACTGCCCCTCCGATTCCATCTTTCCCATCCAGAAAGGGCCCCAATCCTTCAACACAAACAAGAGTGAGACAGGGAAAGCTGCAATACTACTTCAGTTTAGCCACTTCTACCACACCACTTCTATTTCAGGTTTGTTGGCGAGAAAAAAAAAGTGTTTCAGGGGAACTAAAGATAAGTAGGCGCTTGTCGGAAACACTTTTCTAAATTTACTGAGCTTTAAGTCCTCCAGCAAAGTTCAAGCAGTTCATCTCACGCTGAACTCCAACAGCCGCTTCGCCGAAAAGCACGACTTTATCCTATTAATGTGTGGGAAACTCAACTAACTACCTTAACCCGGTTTAGCGATAAACTTTTGCAACCTTTAGGTCGCTTTTTGAAAAACAGAAATAGATAAATCGGACCTAAATAAAAGTGACCGGCGCCGAACATCTAGCCCTGCGGCACGCCACGAGACCTTTATTACAGCGATATCAAGTAGCCTATACACGGGAGCTGTGAAGGAATAAAGCGTTTCGGTTCAAACGCGTTAATCCAACCTGTGACTATCCAAACCGAAACAGGAGCTAGAAATGAAACATTATAGGAAACAATATAACGCTCTTTATTAAAACAACAGCGCGTCTTACCACTGAGACAACGGCGCTCCAGACCCCTTTGTTTCAAAACTGCCGCATACTGGAGTTATATCCTTCAACTACGCACGGGTGTACTTTTCGAAACAAATCCCATATCAAGGGAAATTCGTCCCGTGAATAACAAAGTCGCTTCAGTGTGCAGTTGGCTGGGTTTTTTTAATCAAAACACCGCCGCGTGTGTATCCAAGTTAACCCTCTGACTTTTTTTCGCCGTCCCGTGTAGTGTGCTCCCCCAGCGGCCTGAGAGGAGCAGCTCTGAATGATGTTGTGCGCGGAGCTGCACGGTCGCTCCAAACGGGGAGGAGTCCGCGGCGCGGACATTAACATGAGCATTGCTCCAAACACATGCGATTCGTCAACTTATTTAAAACACACCGATGAACTGTAATGTGCGTGCATGTTTATTACTCATCTAACTCTACAGGTGAAATGCGGTGATTGTGGTTTGCTGCGATTACTGAGATTTGGTTCGTTGTAGAAGACATAAACAAGAAGACGCCATGTTTTAATTTATTTGTCTTAGAATTTAATGTAAATAAATAACGTTAAACAAATAACATTTTTAATATAATCTAACTTTACGTATTTAATCATACTACAATGATCATTTCGATTTTAATTGGTGATATTTAAATTAATTTATGATACCAAGAATAAGTAATAACTGTCATGATAGTGCTATTTGAACTTGTACGGATGGATCCCACGCAAATTTTTAAACGCAATCCTTAATGAAGTGAATAACCAATATTATTTTATGATATGTTCTGCCTGCATTTGGCCAGCAGGCGGACCCTGCACTACTGTATATATTACTAATTGTAAGACATACATTGCGATGTTCATATTATCTCATAACGATACCTTATCAATGTGCAAAGGATCTTTAGTTTCTTAAAAGTTTTATACGTAGGCCTATGGTTTCAACGGTATAGTAAGCTGCATGAAGCTTTTCTACTTAGGAATGAGAGTTGTCAGATTATTAATGCCATTTTTAATATATTATCCAAAATAAATGAAAAAGTGGCACAAAGACTGATTTACTTTAGTAATTTGGTTTAGCTTACTGTGGTAAATTTTTGTGAAGGATTTACACTTCACAATCACAAATCAAAACAATTATGTTTCTTTTTGGATAAGTGTCTGCTAATGTGTAAATTTAAATGGAATATGTGGAAATCTTCACTGTTATTGTTTTTTTTTTCCATTTTTGAAAAGTTTCTAACCATATTTTCAGGGTGAAATGCTAATATGGAAGTTATGCTATAGGCTAATGCTCTTAACTCTCTGTAATGCTATACACTTCTCACAACTTAACACCACAGTTGTCGGTGTTCCCCTCAGGTTTGATGTATGTGTTACTATGCGGATAAGAAACTTTTGGAGCACCACTGGTGTGAAATTAAGCAGTCTTATATCCTTGCTGCCCACTATATCATGTCATTAAACCATCAGGCACAGCCAAGACCAAGTGGGTCAAATGCCATAGCTGTCATGGCCTGCATGGTCATGGCCAATTCAGTGAAAGTCCCGACCCAGAGTTGGCTGGCAACGCACAACAAACACTCGAGAGGAAGCGCACATCTGCTCTCGAACAACTGTGTGCTTTCGAGCAACAGTGCTTCCTCTCATAGTTGAGATAAATCTGATAGAACTACATTTCACATCAAAATTTACTTCAAAAAAACAAAAGTTCAGATCAATGTACAATTAATTTAGATACAGTGATCATTTTAATGCCTACTTTAAAAAAGGACTACTTTGCACCATCAAATGATACCTCCAAAGCGTGACCATTCTATTTGCAGAAGCCATTTGAATGCCCAATCCTTACCACAGCGTACCCAGAAGACTTCAGCCCTATCTCCCTGATGATAGTGTTATGGGGCCTGGGGAACTATATTTAGCTGGCCCTGTGACTGCACTGGCTATGTTAGTCAGATTCCAAAGGGAACACTCCAGCACAGCCAGACCAGCACCTGCTGTCAAAGCTGATTGCCACAACACTACCTAAGCTACTACTGGGCCTGGACCACATATCCTGATCCAGAGCTCAGCAGCCAAAAAAAATAAGGTCTGATTCATCTCCTCTGCTTTTAAAAAGGCATTTGCCCTCATTTCTTTTTATGGATATGTTGTCTGTTGACTTGTTCTTTGACATGTTTCTTTGATTTCTTATTCAGGTTTAACACCTCAGGTGAGCTTCAACAAAAAGGAGAAGATTTTGGGTGTCTTGGATCAGGTGAGAGAAGTTGCATGAGAATCTTGTTCGTATTTTTTAATGTAATGCTGCTACTATTTGAGGACAATTTTTAAATACACAATTTATATTTACAATGTGCATCTAAAAATACATTCTTTTAATTTTTTGTCTTAGAAGCAGTCAGGCTGGATCTCATGTTTCATCTTGATGCAACATCTCATTTTTTAAACCATAAACATTTCTGCACTTGCAGTATACTGTAGGTCTGACCTGCACATCCACCGAAACTAGTGTGTAAAACGTCTAGTGTTGCATTAGAAATTTTCACACCACAGAAACACATTTTTGAAGTGGCGTATAAAAAGAAATGTCTAAGTCATCTGCATCTATCAACAAAAGAAAAAGTCTGTCTCTCCAACAAAGAGATGAAGGAGAAAGTGACCCAGAGCAGACTGATGATATCACGGATGACTCAGCAAGTTCATACTACACCGCTCTTTGTTCTCTGAGTGAGTACAGTGAAGCGTCTGGGGACACAACACACACTGTCTCTACAGAAAGTCCTGCTGAAGGTGGCACATTTGAGTTCTTGGACTGCGTTACCACTATGGAAAGCATCACTTCAAGGTCCTTGATCACAGAAACCACACCATCAGAGGACTGCAAAACACGAGAAGAGAACAGTACAGAAGTGCTTCCTGATGTGTCCCAATGTGACCAGGATAAACCTTCAACTGAGAGAGCATTAGAAACTGAGTCAAAGCATCTGCTGTCAGGCACAACAGCAACAAATGTGGATTTACAGTCAGTAAAGGAAGGCTTTAGAAACCCTGTACAAAAGCTGGGTAATTTTGATGAGCTTAATTTATCAGGAGAAGATTCACTGGTTAAACCGAGGGATTATTTTGGAGGCAGCAGGACTGTATTTCATACTAACATTAGAACCGCTGAGGAGCACAGCTACCCAGAACCCATATTCACTTCAAACACTATTTTGATAACGCCTGGGAGAAATCAATACAGCAAGGGTAGGGAACAGGGGCATGGTGGCACAGAGCCAAAAGAGAACCACGCGACACAAAAGCAAAGACCCAGTGAACGTTTGAGTGCACCCAGGCTTGAGAGAGGCGGGCATATTCTGGGTCATACAGAAAAGGAGGGGGAGGGTCAGGGTAGATGGGTGAGTTGCAGAAAGGAGCAGGTTGAGCTGTCAGTCAGGTCTAGAAATAGAAAAGCGTCTGCAAACTGCATCTCAACACTCACAGCCGGCAAGCAGGAGTCAAGAATCCCGCTGCACTGTTATTCAGAGCGTATCCCCGCAACCAGGCACCAACACCAGCTACAGAGACTCGCTGATACTCGGACATTGGAAAAGCAGAGCCGGCAAGGCGTCTGGCAGTCCAGACCACTCTCCTGCAAGCTGTGTAGCAGCTCTTGGCAACCTACAGACAATACCAGAGGATCAACCAGCATGGGAACAAAGCTTGCTGAAGCCAGTAATAAGGTGGGGGGCCTTGTTAACCAGGCCCAGGTAAGATCTTCCTGTACTGAAACTGACTACATGCATGTTTTCAGTTCAAGCGGTAGGCCCTCAAGTCAGACCTCTGCTGATGAAAACCACAACAATTGGGCAGATGATGTTCTCTCTTTTAAAATGCAGATGTATTCAAACACTCAAAACACATCTGCTTGCTCAGAATCCAGCAGCTTTGAGTGTGTTGATGTGGCATTGGAAACCACAGATGAAGTAAACCGGGGCTTAAAGACTGTGCCAAAAAGACAAATCCAACTAAAGAGACGGGACACAGCAGAGGCGCTTGTCAGAGAGAATAACAATCAAACCCATCAGGTTGCAAACACACCTGTGCGTGCCCGGGACTTATTTCAGCGTCAACATAGCACCCCTGCAGCTTTTAACCAGGAGTCCCATGGGGCTGATGAAAGGTCAGTACAGGCTGAGCGAAAACAAAGGCTTCAGAAGTCATTTTCCCTGGATGAATCCTCCAGCAAAACCCAGATGGCTTCCTGCATCATAACAAATGTCCTATCAAAAAAAATGCAACATGAACAGAATCTTCGCACATTGGATGTTTCTGATAAAGCTTTTACATCTATCAAAGTGAACAACAGGACTTCTACCACTGAGGATTGCACCTATTTGTCTGGTAAGGATGTATACGCTGAAACTACCAAACTAAATCAAAGTGTAACTCTAAAGAGGGGGGCACAGAGAGAGTGCAGCCCTGTTCAAAAGCACGGCATGGTTAACTCAAAAACACAACCCAAGCTGCTAAGCAAACATGGCTTCAATCCTCTTTTAAATGCAACTGGCAGGTCTGAAGCTCAGGGCAGTGGCACTGAAATAACCGACCCTTCAGAGAATGAGAAAGCAGAGAAGTTGAGCCCAAGAGAGGTGTTTCGGCTGCCTAACCTGGGCCCTGGAGGGAAGCTATCCTGTGACTCAGCAAAGGGCAGAGCTTGGAATTCGAGTGCAGCAACAAATGTAGCCATCAGCACACAGACCTTTGAGAAAATCACATCTGAAGAAAGCCACACAGGGCAAGGAATCCATAAACAACACAATATGGCCCTATCCAATGTGCTGGAAAAGCAGGAGCAACAGGCTGGCACTATGGAAATTACACTCAGTCCTACTAATATCGCATGCCTAATCTCTGATTTAGAAGCAAAAGCAGTGGATAACACAGTCCTGCAAGCTGATGAGAGCAGTGTTGGAAAGGCGCAAGAGAGTGACAGGGAGGAAGTCAAGTCACCAGGACAGTCTGCAATCCCAGGTATGCAAAGCCAAGGCAAATTGAAAGCCATGACTCCTGTGCATGTAGTAAGAGACATGAGAAGCCTAGTGAAAAACACATACAACATGCCCTTCAAAGGCACAGGGGAATCAGCCCATGGAATAGATGGGAGTGCTCATTTGTTTCAGCCATCAGTACACAATTTAAGCAACAACAGGGGTGAAGGCAAGGGAAAGGGATGCAGACCAGAAGAAAAACCCCTGGTACGGAAATTCGCTCCGCCTCTTTCAGTGGACAGAAGGAGAGATCACTCTGCAACGAGAGGATGCTCGACTAAGGTAATGCCTCCTGTGGAATCGAATGACAAAAGTCACACTGTTGGATTTACAAAGGTCAGCCCAATTAGTATAACCAAGGCAAACAGTTGTGCCTTGTCAAAGCCTTCAGAGACACAGGATAGCCAAGTTGGCACAAGTAAACCTGATGTTGTAGTCAGCGAACCAAACTTGAAACTGACAAACAAGACAGACCTGGCACTGCATGCTAAAGAGGAGGCCTCTACTGACAAGCCTACAAAAGGAGACTTGAACAAGGCAGAACATGAGATGACCATCAGCCCAGTAGCTGTGCAATATTGTCCACCCACAGCCAGTTCTGAGCTACAGGACTGTGGCAAGACAATCAGCGATGGCCTCCAGACCCCATGCCTTCCTCCCAGGTCACAGAGTTCTGTGGGACCTCTGTCTGCTTGCGTCCTAACGGTTGCTTCAACACCCATGGTTCCCTCATATTATTACAAACCCAATCCGCTGGGTTACCAGACAATCTCTCCTCATACTGGAGCCATTCATGGCTATGTTCAAGGGCCTGTCATGTTTCAAACACCTCTTTACAACCAACCCCCTTCATCCAACAGGCATACCCCCCTACTGAGATCCCTCTCCGAGGATGGAAAAATGTTAGTCCAGCCACCAGATGACTCAACCAGTCAAGCTCAGAACGGGGAAGTGGGGCTGAAAATATCTCCGGAAAGCCAACACAACACAATCTTTGTTGCTCCCATGAGTGCAGAGGCCAGGCTTGGGGGTACAGGTGTGCTGTATCCAGAAGCAGGTGGAAGTATAGCAGCAGGACAAACCCCACGCCAACTGCTGCTCGACCCGGAAACCGGCCGCTATTTCTATGTAGACATGCCTCAGCTGCCACAGCGCAAGATGCTGTTTGATCCAGAAACTTGCCAGTATGTTGAAGTCCTACTGCAACAGCAGACCCTTCCCAGTGCTGTTTTGCCTACACCCTTTGCAATACCGTTTGCCTCTCTGCACATCCCACCCATGTACACCCCGCAGTGTTTACCTTACATACAGTCACATCCTCAGGTGCTCCCACCACCAGGACCATGAAACCTGATGGGACCTATAGACTGTAGAAGACAATCAGTCATGTCTAAGGATCGGGTTACCAGTGCCGGTTAAGTGCTGGAAAGGAGCTGTTTATAAGCTTCTGGATGAGTGAAACATGTTGACCATCTGCTTCCATGGCCTCAAGGCATCAAAGCTGAAAGCGTATTCAGTTAGCACAGCATTCAACACTCCTTACTTCGTAAAGGCTACCTCTGGACTTGGCATCTGACATGGGTGAGACCTATTATATCTGTTGAAATGTTGTAAGATGCATATGCATTCACACATTCAGGCTACATAAACAGAGCAGGGGCTTTAAAGGGAGAGGGGCTCAGATCACCTCTGGTATGGGCAATTGAGACTCACCAAGGGATCGGAGTGTCTTGAGCTTGTTTAGAAGGAATGACAAAGGTCACGATTTTGTTATTATAAATTATATTTATATTTACTAAATGGCAATTTAAGCAAAACCATGGCTCTGTTTAATGCAAACTCATGACAACCCTTAATTTTTTTACATTTGTAAACGTAAACACAATTTTGGTGTCTTTTAAAAATTGGTAACACTTTATGTTAAGGACCAATTCTCACTATTAACTAGCAAGCATATTACTAGCATATTGGTTGTTTATAAAGCATGATTTACTCTGCATGACCATATATATAAGATTCCTTAATGCTACTCCATAACTAAATTGAACTATCTTCACTTACCGATTATTAGTAGTATTAATGAAATGAGTCATAGTAAACTGTAAGTTAATAATGTGAATTGGTTCCAAAATCAATTTGCCCCAAAAATGTGTTCATTGTTCTCCTACTGACACCTGACACTTGTTTATGAGACCTTTGCTTTAGTCCACAGAGCAGTTATCTGAGATTCAGGATGGCTTATTGACTATATATAACTGATGCTTTTGGCGCTTGACCGAATGTTCTGGTGTCAAATGTGAAAACATGAGAGGATGGATGAAAATACATAGATATTTCCTTAAAATCAATAAAGCAGATTAAACAGAGTAATTCTTTACGATAAGGTTAAAATTAATTAACATTTAGTTACCATAATCTGACAATAAACAGCATTTACTAATCTTGGTTAATATTAATTTTACATATACCCATACATTTTGAACACGTTAATAGTTAAGATGTAATAAAGCTAGGTTAATAAATGCTGCAAAAATGATAATTGTTAGTTCATGATGTTTTTCTAACCTTTTGAACCTTTTTGTAATGTGCAGAGACAAACATAATTTATAGAGACAGGAAGACATTAAAGTTCTATTTTAATACAAAATAACTTAAGCACATCTTTGTCAAACCTGAATGTCCACATGATCGTTTGTTCTATGGCTCTTATGGAATACATAGACTTTTAGTATTTATAAACATTGTTAGTTACAATAATATGTACATAAATTATGATTTCTGTATATTTTAAATATGTAATTTTTCCACTTTTTTTTTTGAAGCTAAACATTTCTGAACACATTTTGTTTAGTGTTGCATATTTTGTACACAATCAAGAGGTAATAAATTTGAAAAAAAAAACAAAAACCCTGACCTTCATTTTCTTTTGAAGTCATTTCAATAAAACACCTAATGCTTTCTATTCAAATCACATTTTACATTTGGTTTGACGGTAAAAGAACATAGAAACTTTATTTTCGAACTGTTCATACAAGTTTTCCTACGAAAACATGCACCCATTCTCTAATAGCGCATCTGTTTTAGATGCAAAAATGAATAAACAAATCAAAAATGTTGACAGCAAAATTGGTGCTCAGCTGTCGAAAGTTCAGCTTCACCCAAACAACATACATTATATTAAACCAAGTCAAATAAAAAATATATGGCTAGATTTTGGTGAAAACCATTTCAACTGGAGCATCTATCACACATTCCTTTATTTTCATGTCCTCCTCCTCCTCTTCCTCGTTTTTGCAACATGATGGCTTAAAGCCACGGAAAGTGGGACAGATTGGCAGGTAGCGAAGACAACCCAGTTTTCGGACCAGCCCCATCCCAATTGGAAAGTCATATGTATCTGTTTTTACTGCTCCTGCTCCTGAATAGTTCTCAGCTGCCCATTCAATAAGACCTCGCTCTTTTCTAGTGCCTGCACACAAAATGTAGAAATGATGAATGCAAAAGGGCACATGGCATGGTATGGAATTTGTATAATTGTATACGTAACATACCTGGGATTGTGTTATCAAGTACAAATGCTATCAATCCCCCAACAAACATCTCTGTTGTCAGGAGCACTGTAATGATTTGGTCCAGCTCTGCTACACCTGTTAAAATCAGTCAGAACGTGTGTATTCACAGTAATAGGTGATGACAGCCACAACATTCTTACTGCAAAACAAAATGCATTAGAAAACACTGTCTGGCGTATGAACCTGTTTTAATGCTGCCTGGATGAGCGTCCAGGTAATTCGGCAACATGAGGCCGAAAAACATGGAGAAACCAAGAACGAAAAGATTTCTGGAGGAGTTCAGATCCACACTCTGTAGGTTTGACAGTCCAACAGCTGTAATCATACCTGTGTATAAATTAAAAACACAACAAACAAATTTGAACTACACCAAATACATATATGCTACTATTCTGAAGTTTAGGGTTGGAAAGATTTTTTTAAACATTTTTGAAAGTAGTCTCTTGAGCTCACCAAAGCTTCATTTATTTCATCAAAAATATAGTGAAAACTGTAATGCTGTGAAATATTGTCATTTTAAATAACTGTTTTCCCGTTTAAAATAGTTTTTAATGTAATTTATAATGATGGCAAAGCAGCCAATGTCACAAGATCCCTCAGAAATCATAATTAATTATTAATTTCTTATTATTATCTTGCGTTCTGTGCTGCTCAGTACTTTTGTGGAAACAATAACACATTCCTTTGAGGGTTTTATTATTATTATTATTATTATAAAGTAAAATTTCTATCGAGGGTTATTTTTGCATAAATAACTTTTCAGTTTAGCATCATTAGGTTTTGTTAATATTTTGAATTAGATTTCATTTTTATTTTTTTCAATTATAATTTGATTAATTTTGTTTAATTTTTTTTTTTTATAATTGTTTTTAAGCGTGTTTATAGTTTTTACTCATTTCAAAGATTATGCCTTTTCTATTTTCATTTGTCCATAAAAACCCTGAATCTGTCACTTTTGATATCTTATATGAATAAAAGCATTAAAAAAAATCAATGTTGTAGGTATGAAATACAAAACTCATTCAAGGCATGCTGTTGATCGAGCGAGTTTCTGATCTCTTTACTGACACCATGTGGTCAAAGCAGGGACAAAACATCTGCAAATGCCAATAGATCCAAAAAAGCTTGTTACCAAACAAAGTGCAGAACATCCCCCCGAGGACAGGATCAGGTAAGGAGGCAAACAAAGCAGTGAACTTCCCAATAGTTCCCAATAACAGCATTATGCCTGCTCCATACTGTATCACCCTCCTACTCCCCACCTGCAGGAGAAATCAAGACACCAGGGAAAGCATGGTTGACACAAAGCGGATTAACAAAATGAATGGTGTCAGTGGAAACAAAGCAACTGAGGAGACTTATGAATAGTGTATCTGTATGCACCCGAGGGACTCTTCTTAGATGTCACAAATACAGATACTAAAAATACGTTTACTGAACGCTTTCTAACATACACTAGTATTATAAAGAGCCTAAGGGCTTCCAATACCTCACCTTAGTGATGCCAAGCACCCCAATGTTAGGACTGGAAGAGGTCGATCCATTTCCTGTGCCCAGCAGCCCTGCTATGATACAGCACACCCCCTCTGTAAAGATCCCCCTAGGAAAGAAAACAGATAATAAAGTAATACTAAAACCATTCTATACATAAATCAGTTTACACAAGTCTCTCTTTCCTTATGTTGATCCTTCAAAAGGAAATGCAATGCAGCAGTGTTTAAAGGACTACTGTTCACTTGGGTTAATTGCTTTGTTTTTTTAGGACAAATAGTATCTATACTTCTTCATCTGGGATAAGTTTGCATATAAACACAGAGGGTCATGTTAAATGTGTTGATGCAATCATTAGTGTGATGTCACAATAACGGCTGTTATTGCCACTCTGTTGTAACCCTTTCAAGCTTACAGTATTATAACTTCTAAGGCCTATATATATATGTTGTTTGAACACAGTCACAAAAACCTGATGTAAAATTGTCTGATAAGGAACAATTCACCCACAAATTAAAAATTCTGTCATTAATTACTCACCCATCAGACCCTTCATAGACAGCAATACAACTGAAACGATCCCAGATATAGAAAAATTGCGGCAAAACAGTCCATGTCCATTTACTCAACTATTTTAAAAAAAAGTATTCTCCTAGCATTGCAAAATAGTATGTTTCTGGATCTAAGATCATTTCAGTTGTATTGCTGTCTATGGAGGCTCAGCTGGCTCTCGGATTCCATCAGAAATATAATTTGTGTTTCGAAGATGAACAAAGGTTTTATGAGTTTGGCATAATTAATGACAGAATTGGCGTATTTGGGTGAACTAACCCTTAAACTTTTATCAACGTTAACAAATAAGTTTACGGTGCATTTAATTTTTTTGTATGAAAAGGAAAATCTGATTTCACACGATATGAAACCTTTAAAAAAGTAATCGTGTTGTTTTCTACTGTTTATTGTCCTTACCTATTGATAGCGTGAACAGGAGGAGGTGGAGCTCCAGAGAGACGAGCGCAGGCATAATAGTCTCCAATAGACTCTACAATACCAGCCAGAGTGGCACTAAACATTCCCAGCACTCCTGCTACCGTCACTGTAGGTAAACCCCACTGACCTGTGACACACACAAAATCTGATTTGGAAAGAGTTCAGCTATTAACTCACCAATATCCTTCCCTCTAATCAAACCTCTAATCATTTTACAGTGAAACAACAGTAAAGTCATAGATTAGATATTAGCGGCAAGTGATAAAGAAGCCATTATAAGTCTTAGGCGTGCGATCCAGGATCCAAGCAAGGGCCTTACATGGATAGGGGAAACGAAACCACGGCGCCTGGGTCATAATATCGCCCCGGGCGTCTGTGCGAGCCTTGTAGCCGTACTTAGTCGGGTCGTTCGGCAGCACATCCGTCAGGGTGAGAATGTAGCAAACCAGCCATACCAGCATGATCGCCATAATTATCTACTGGAATCAGGATAATCGATTACTAAAGACAAAAGGTCTGTTTGAAAGTAAGCATTTCAACCTGAAAACGCACTGATAACACGCGCCACATGGGGTAATGTGAACTTTGTTCAAGAGCCTATCAGGAGGTTTAATTAAATGTAATAAATGCTGTTTATTGCTTAGCTTACTGAATGCAAAGAGATGGGTGTTGAATGTTAGTTCGTACCGGAAACATCTTGAATATCTGCACATGTGTGATGTGACAGCCTTTTTGTTTGGAGTAGCTTGGGAAAGGACAGGCCCAGTTTCTGAGATACTGAGCGAACAGCACAATGAGGAAGACGCACCTGGAAATGACAAAGATGTATTAAAGCAAACACGGCTAGCGTAGTGTTAAAACGAATCGGATTTAAAGAGCTGAAGGACTCACAGCATAGACAGGCCCCATTGGCTGCCTGCGCGGTCTCCTGCCGTCTGGAAGACAGACAAGCCGATAAGGGACACTGTGGGAGTGACTGTCAGGGGTCCGATTGAATTAAGCAGGATCCCAGGGATTCCAGCAAACCCTATGACCACCTCAATCAGGCTGGAGGTAATGATAGCGCCCTGGATCTACAAGGAATTGACACACACAGATCAGAACAGATGGTTTCACGAAGGCACTGATGAATGTTTCAGTCTTTGGATATTGGTCACGCACCTCTCGTATTCGTGGATGCCAAATATGAGAAGTGTTGAGAGGAAGAGACCAATCTCCGTAAATCTCCTCTGTGAAACCAAAAAACAGAGTTAAGCATTAACTTAGACACAGATCTGACCTGCACAGTGTGGAATGCAAACATTCTCATTAGACAATGCTTTCGAGGAAAAGGGATAATTCGGACAAATGCAAAACTATGTAATAGTTTTTATCTAAATGTGATTCTTGTTGCTTTTCAAGGAGAGTGCTGTAATTTTTTTAAACACTGTGTTAAATTAAAAGCTGTTCCACTTTTTTAAAAACCTTCTAATGTGTGACACTGGACAACAAATCCATTCATAGGGGTCAATTCGTCTAAAAAGCTGAATAAACAAGCTTTTGATTGATGTATGGTTTGTGAGGATAAAACAATATTTGGCCGAGATGCAACTATTTAAAAAAACTGGAATCTGAGGGTATAAAAAAATTTAATATTGAGAAAATCGCCTTTAAAGTTGTTCAGATGAAGTGCATATTAATAATAAAAATGTATGTTTAGATATATTTACAATAGGAAATTTACAAAACATCTTAATGCAACATGATCCTTACTTAATATTTAATAAATTTTGGCATAAAATAAAAATAATATATAATATATATTGCTACATATATACATGTGCTATTTATGACTGGTTCTGTGGTCCAGGATCACATAAACTGATATGCTGAATGATTTTGTATAATTATGTATTATTAATTATTTGATGAATGGAAAGAACAATATTTATTTCATAGAAACCTTCAGAAACATTATGTTTTTACTGTCATGTGGATGAATTAAGCCATTTCACTCTTTTTAGCATCTCATGATTTTTGTTTGTTTGTTTATTTTAAGATGGCATATTAAAATATTAACATTTTGGGTCTTTCTTATTCGAGATTTGTTGCAGGCAGCTTTTTAAAGAAACATCCTAAGTTAGAATATTATCATCTGCTTAGTAACAATGGTAATTTTACTTAAAAAATAGAACTTTTCCAAATTTTAAAGGTATAATTCACCCCAAAATGAAAATTCTGTTATCAAAGAGTTGACGGTAACAACTGACTTCCATAACAGGAAGAGAAAAAACTAAATGGAAGTCATTTGTGTAGTTACCAACCTAATTTTTTAGGTTTAGATGAGTGAAATACGTTTTTTAAGGGAACTTTATTTGTAAGTCCAAAATGTGTTGTAGTAGAGGTAACTGTATCAGACAAAATACAAAAACAAAATGAAAAAAAAAAAAATACAGTTTTTGGTTCATGGAAGATGGAATCAATCTGAAATGATCTACTGTGTAGCAGTGTTTGTACCTTCAGGAGGACATTTCCATTTGTCCAGCCTCAGAATTGCCTGAGCAGGGATGAGAAAGGCAAAAGCACTTGCCTGGAACAAAGGCAACCTGAATATGGCATAGAAAAATATATACATTGTGAGTACTTATGACATACTTCCATACCAAAAGCACACATTAAATAACTCACCTGACACCAAATGTAGTCTGTATGAGCGTAGTGATCCCCACACAGGTGAAGATGGTACCCACTAACTGGCTGACGGTGTACTGGTCCTGCCCCACACACATGGATTCAGCCAATAGGAATGGTACAGCAATAGTTCCACTGAAGCATGTAAGATAGTGCTGGAGATCCAGAGGCAGAACGTTTAGAAGAGATGTGGATGCTGGGAGAATCAGACTTGCAGAGAGTATGAGAACAGAAGAGTACCTGCAGTCCCAGCAACACACACAGATACCAAGGCGGGACATCCTCGATTCTGTAGATCATATCAAATCCTGCAGGCTGATTCTGACTCCCATCAGACGCCTTGGCGGTGTCAGCAGGCATCTCCTGTACTTCTGTACCATCTGCCGGCACAACTCCGTCTGAAGGTGGGAGCTTATGGACAATATATAAAACAATAATGGAGAATTAACACACATGTGATTTGTGCATGACAATATAGCTTGTGTGCATGTCTGTTTCTGAAGTCAATTAAAACATGCACTGTAATACATACAGTAAATAAATAAACATATATATATATATATGCACATTTTAAAACTTGCATCATTCTATTTTTCCTAGAAGCCAAGTTCAAAGGTTGCCACGTTACTTTCTCATTTAGTATTTATAATATACTTAATATTTAACAACAGATAATGTATCTAACTGCAAAAGACAGCAAGTAGACTCTCCATAGTGAACACAAGTCTAGGATATTAAAAATGAGCCGCCAAACTAAAACAAACATCTATCTTTCATATGGAATCCTTTTTTTTTAAAGAAAATGGTCCACTGCTCAGAAGGATTGAAACTGCAATGTTGGGCAGAAACAGACCGGAGTCAACTTGACCTGTACTAGTTTGGCCCTGGCCCTGTGTTTCTGCAGGGTAGACGTTCCCTTGATACGCGTGACAAGTTAAGTGCTCAATAAAGTGTTAAACTAGTTTCAAGAGATAACGTGGATCAAAACATGAACATCACAATACACCATTAAGCAACCAAAGAGTATAAGTTTGGTTATATATACAGCATAACAGGACATACTTTGCTAGTGTATATATATATGTGTGTGTGTGTGTGTGCACGTGCGTGCGGTCAAAAGTTTACATGCACATATTATTTTTTATTTAGTAGAGACGATTAAAATATATTTCACATTTTGTGTATTTGAATCCTTTCCAAAAATTACTTTATTATATCCATATTTTCACACTGAGGACAACTGAGGGAGTCGTTAAAACACACACTGATGCTCCAGAAGGAAACACGATGAGCCTGGGGTGTAAACTTCTGAACAGAACAAAGATTTTTCTTATTTTACCCACATTTCACATTTATCACATAATTTAGCATTGCCCATCAGAGGCTACATTATATACACTTACATGTTTCCCATGAGACAAAATAAGTTGAATTTACCTTGATCTTTAAATTCAAAGGGTTTTCACCTCCAGGCTCTTAATGCATTGTGTTTCCTTCTGGAGCATCAGTGAGCGTTTGAATATAAATGAAGCTATTAATGTATCTTGAGAATTTTATGTAAACATCTTTTATGTGAAATATCTTAATCGGGTCAGTACTAAATAAATAACAACCCAGATTGTGTATGTTGGATGAACGTATATACACATACATACAACATCTGTGTTATACATTATACATGAACATGACCTTGTATTGAAATAATTTGTCTCGGGTAATTTATTTTGGCTAAATATTTTATTCCTTCCATCCAACCACACATTCCCAATCAAATAATTGAAAAAATGTGTTATATGGAAACATTTTAACCACATAAAGAAAAAGTGACATCATTTCAGTTTTCAAAGAAAGCCAAGTTCAAAAGTTGGCACGTTACTGTGTAATTTAGCATTAATAATTGACTTCATATTTAACTACTGATAATGTATCAAACTGTAAAAGACAGCAAAAGTCGACATTAAATGTGTAGCAAACCTAAAAGTGATGGAAACAGTTAAGTTTTGTGTTTTGTTTTTTTTTAAATAAAAGCACACTGTTACCCAATTTAGTATTTTTGGTAAATATAAACACACACACTTATATATAAAACATTGTATAATAAATAATGAGTATCACTCATAGCAAGCATTTATGTCCTATTGAGTGTAAAGAAAAATATATTTACCTACTCATAACTTCTTGGTGTATATTATGCACTGTGCTAACAATTCTAAATAAATATATATAAAAAAAAAAATACTTTGGACCTCATATTTGAACATTTGTGCCAATACATTAGTTTGATGCATGGTTCAACTTTGTAAATACTCAGAAAAAAGAATATCTAGACATTTTCCTCAAAGACAGAGACACAGTGAAATCTATTAATAAAGAAAACAGCTGAGTTTTCCTACAGATGTCATCACAAATCCTTACTCTCTTTGAGATAAACATCTGCAGTGTGACCCAAATCAGTGTTTCCATTCAAAACAATGACTCTACACTTTATAGATATTTTACCTTAAGCTCCTCTGCAGTTTCTGACTGATTCATTGGCCCTTGAAGGATGTGCGGGGCTCTGTGCTGCTGTCTCCCAGAGGCCACGTGAGACCCGAGACCCGGCTGGACGCAGAGCGCTGGTTTTATGGGAGAGCGAGAGACAGAAGGGGACCAGATTAGACAGGTTAATAATCTGCCCTCGGTCCTGGACTTTACTCCCCCTGCCTGTGCTCATCAAAAGGCCGACAGTGTGAACACAACAGGAACTGTGTTCATGAAGCAATGGGACGTCTCCTTTGGATGTGAACCCACAGGGCCCTTAAAAAACAGAACACATGGGGTTATTCTTCAGGGCAAAGACTTTTAAACAGTTATCTAATAGACCCTTATCTTAAAGCTTTAAAGTATTCATCTTCTTCTTAGGAAGTGTGTGGTCTAGTGAAACTTATTGTATTGTTATAAAGAGCATCAAAATTAGGCAAGATAACCCCTCCTGTAGTCCCCGGTGTGTACGGTAGATGGACCTTGGTAGATCCATGGCTAATAGCTAGCAGTACAAACCTGTGCAAACTTTCCACTGAGCTCTTGGACGCACCCACATTGCAATAACACGTGATTTTACATGGTTCACACCTAGACATGACAGATCTGTGGAGCTTTCTATTCACGCCTGCGGCCAGTAGATGGCGCCACACGACATATACTGAATCAATGACTTCATCTCCGTCAACATAGAGTAGAGCTGATATGTTGATGTGTCTGTCATTTTTTCCCAGACAAGGACAATGAAAATTAATATTTTTTGAGATTATATATATATATATATATATATATATATATTTTTTTTTTGGGAGTAACTTCTTTAAGAAACTGATTGCTTTAGACCGCAAAATAGTGAAAAAAACATGCCGGTCAGTATGTTTTGAAGCTGGGATGCTGGTTTATGCTGGTCATGTGTTGGCAAAGGACCAGCATCCCAGCTTCAAACATACCTAACCAACATGTGCTGAGTCGAGTACTGCACAGAACTAACGTTATGTGATAAAAAATTATAGTACTGGTGCAAAACCAAAAACGTATTACTTATACGAAGTAGTTTTAGTAAAACTACGAAGGATTTTGTACAACATATCAATGATTTTAAGTATTAAATAGCCTACAAGGCCTTAAAAAATTACCTGTGGTGGTAAAACATAAAAAAATTATGTAGTATTGCGTTGTTTTTTTTCACAGCATTCTTGTAATATAACTGTGATATTCCTGTAGTAACACCTGGCTTTCCTGTGTACATGTTGTACTGTCTAGCTGTAGTTCTGAATCATGTGTTAATAGGAATGATGTTAAAACAATATGACTGTGATTTTGATATTGCTCTTTTACAACAATTACTTTTTTACTGTAACTGCCTTAAAATATTCCTCATTTCGTGAGAAGTTTTTGTTTAGATAAAATATAAATACACGAAAGACGCGACTCAGGATCTCAGGACAAATTTGTCCCTTACAGTTAAGTTCCTCTCTGGGATGTTTGTTTTTTCCCGGTAGCCCTTCTATTCTTGGCATTTTGTTTTTCGGTTTTATTAAAACTGCAAAGGGTTTTGAACAAAATATCAATTATTTTAAGGATTAAATATCCTACAAGCAATAGCCCCACGCGTCCTTCACACATGGTTTGATTTCAAAGTTAAGGTTTACATTCGAATTTTACATGTGGATTAAAATTGAGATGAAAGATGCAGCAAAGAATATTAAATCTAAACCTTTAAATAAGTTTGAAGGTTAAAAACTATGAGAAAACAAATGTATCAACCTCTTTCTTTAACGCAAGTATAAATACCCAGATCATTAGAAAAATTAAAGTGCAGTAAACATTAAAACTGTAACTATAATTAAGAAAATACAATAAAATAATGTGGCATAACACACTAATTATATAAAGCATAAAAAGGGTGATTTTGAACAGCTATCCACATTTTTCTTGATGTAAAAAAAAATACAATTAAAAAAAAAAAAAAAAAAATATATATATATATATATATACATATATATATATAAAAAAATTAAATAAATAATTACAATTAAAAACGACAAAGTTTTAAATATTAAAATATTAATAGAAACTACAATGAATAATAACTATATGAATAACAATTAAAATTATAATAAACATGATATAAAACACTTAATATTTACATTATTATTACAATATTTTTCAGAATACTGTGACTGAATGATCAGAACAAAAGGGCGACATGTAAACATTGGGCCAAAACCCTGATCCAAAACTAAAAACCTCATTGGGTGGCGTAACAGTGACCTTACCAATTACAAAACCTTCACATGTAGAAATATTCTCTATTCCTTTTTTATGAAATTCATCATCTTCTCAGTAAGTATGATATCAAACAAACAAACATCTGCATCACGAATGAATGAGACGCAGGCCGACACACAGGACAGGCTGTCTGGAGGAGATTTAATTAGAAGTCTGGGGAAAGTCTCCTTTCCAGTTTTAAGGAAACTGTTTCCCGAAAAAAAAAAAAAAAAAAAAACTAATTAGCACAGGCTTATGCAACAAATTTCTCTCAGTGACCAGCCTAGGATCAGAAGAAAGGAGACACTGAGACAAGACGAGGGGGAAGGGGGATGGGGGTGGGGGGGGTTGATGCCCCAGACTGACAGGAAACCAGTGACGTGCAGGCAAAAACACAGCAATCCCCAAAACACACCAAATCATGCAGATCATATCTAAATTACCGTCTACAGCCTCTATGACACACATACACACAGATTCATCTTTTAACAGTCACCTTTATTACCATGTTAACACCTGCTTACATAAAAAAACGTTTTGTATTATTACAAAACCATACAAAAAGAACAGTTGAGCAAAACAATAACTTAAAAAGACTTACAGAATACTCATCAGTATTAGACAGATGGTCAACAGTACATTCATTTTTGACTATTAACCTAAATAAACTTCCTGTGTTCAGCTGACAAATGACTCCCACTAGCTCGGTGGTCATGCATACTCTTGAACACATGCAAAAGCATGTTCAAACTAAGGGCACGGCGTACAAAGGTGATGAAGAAGGTTTTTTTTTCTGGTGTGGATGGGTTACAAGTGTGTTTTACTGGGCCCTTCTGGACATCAGCATCTCTCTGATGTTGTCCTCTGCATCTTTAACGCTGCGCTCCAGGTACGTCTTCTTTTGCTGTGGAGAAAACAAAAAGACAAGACAAAAACAGGTCAGTTATGACTTCAAGTTCGGAAACATCAGAAGGCTATCTGATCACACCCTTTTACTCCCCAAACTGCGTGACAGAGCTGTTAAAATTCTTTGTGATAAGATAACAGGATGATCCTTTTTTTGCCGCATATTCAAAGACAATCTTAACATGAATTAAAGTTTGGTTGAGTGCAGTTTAAAGGTTTCTGAGCTTCTAAATACGAAAAAAAACATCTTTCAGTAAGATCATTTCATTTGTTAAAGCAATTTTTGCACGCTGGAAAAAGTGTACATGGATTATTACGCAACACGTGCCAGGAAGTTTAATCACTAACACCTGGTTAGTGGCCGAGATACTGTATATAGGTACAGGCCTCTACCTGCACCGACACACACCGTCAAAAAACCTTTGCCCTAGGCGATGTGGCACCATCTCATACACATGATAAATACAAAAACAAAACAAAAAAATTACATAAAAAAAAGAAGCAATTTTGACATATAACAATACAAACATGTCACATTACGAACCCATTTATTATTCCTTATTCTATAGTCTTTTTCTTGCATTATTATATCTTACATCACAATTTCAAGGTCTTTGAGACATCACAAAAGAACCAAAAGTGTGCTGGATTGTCCTTCTGTGTGGTTGTAGGTTGAAACTTGTGGCTTGTGGGATGTGTTTACATCTGTAACCAAGCATTACTGCACATTAGCTCACTGCTGTCTGGGAACCCCACCCTTCCTCCATCCCCCCTCAGTTACACAGGACTAGCTCGATTCTCAAAACCCAAGTGATATGACAATAACTTTAAAGTAAAAGTACGAAAAAAATCACAACTAGCAGCTAACTTCTGGGTTTAGGTGATTCTACATGACCCACTTAACGCAATGCGGTATCTTTCATCTTCACATGAAACTCCCAATGCTGTTGATTCCTAATAGATGGAACTCACCTGTAAGAGCTCACCGACAGAGGCCACTCCCACAATAGTTGATTGACAGCAGCGTGTCACCTGAGTGACCCACTCTGAGTGAGCCGTCATCAGACAGAGACAAGCAAGATTCTTAAGCGATTGTTGAATGTATTAATGAACATAGCAGTAATCATTTACTCCCGACAACTGAGTGACTGAAGACACAGAGGATTAACGTTACGTTTGGTTCTGAAGGGAAACGCGCCCTTGATGAACCGAAATGTGTTTATGTTCGCACAAACCATTCATGATCCAGCCTCACCTACAGAAGCGGTGAGTATACTGTCTTTTAATGATTCTTTGCAAATCGCCTTTCCTAATAATGTGCTAATTAGCTTGTTTCACTATGAATACAGTCAAAGGAGCTCGTGAAGATTTAAAGGGGAAGTACACAGAACAGAGTGATTTCTAAAGAGCTGTTTTAACAGGGTAAAATGAGTGTTTTCTACATATCTTTGAGAAATTTTAAAACAAACTCTATTAAAACCCTAAAGAAACATATAAGCTAGTGGAAAATCGGCTTTGTATGACTCCTTAAAAGTATCAAAATGGGCCGTTTAGGTACAAACATGTCTTTTGAAACTGTAGCGCCCCAGTAACAGCTTTTGTACTTATTTCTGAGAGTTCTGAGAACAGTGTGCATAATGGACCAACCATGGTGTGTGAGAAGCTGGGATCTACAGCCAAAGTAATTCAAATATGCATACTAGGGATGTTAACCGATGACCGTTTGACCGGTGGTTGACCGTATCAACGTTAACCGGTCAAAGTTGTCGGTAGTC
>JAUMHP010000031.1:4690577-4712154 GCA_032361065.1 Enteromius trimaculatus | reverse complement strand
TGCAGGCGCGGCTCGAAATGGCTGTTATTTCAAATAGCGTACCATATTTTAAACTAATCGGTTAACCGGTTTCAACCAGCTAATGAGGCTCGGTGGTCGGTCAAGAAATTTTTTAGTTTTCGCCATCCCTAATGCATACATATTAAGTGTGTTCGACTTAATATCAGTGCGACCTATGCTGTGGCATACCGATGCCGATATATTTCCTTTTATTTTATTTCCTTGCACTTTCTTTACACATTTGGTTAGTTTTTAACAAGAACCTATTTGTTAGAATTTAATAAACAATGAAGGGTTTTTGACAGTACTTTGAAGCTTTTAAAATAACTATAAATTAGGGCTGGGAGATATATATCGAACAATATATTATGCGCATCTCGTCTATAAAGCCGGTTCTTTGATTAGCGGTAAATCTCCGTCAGCTGATTTCAGAAGGAACGCCAGCTTATACACAGAGCCATAGATCACGGATAAGCTGCGCCATTGAATCTCCCGCGAAACTCAACGCGTAGCTTGTCGGTGATCTACGGCTCTGTTCATAAACTGGCGCTGCATTTAAAAACAGCTGATGGATATTTGCCGCTAATCAAAGAACCGGCTTCACTGATGAGATGCGCATAATATATCGTTCGATATATATCGCCCAGCCCTACTATAAATAAACTGTAATTTGGCACATTTTGCACCAGAAAGATGCAGTGTAACCCTAACATTTTATTTTAAGGTTTAACATTTGTAGAGGAAAGCAAAAACTCTGAGAATCTTTCAGAGCTTGTGATGTGTTTAAATAATGTAAACATATTAAACATTAATGAATGCTGACCTTTAAACATCCTGTTACGTTATTACTTCAATAACTGCTTAACACAGCCTAAATGTTATTTGTTTATTTAATTAGAAGTAGGCCAACAGTGCCCCCTACTATATCAGAACTCCTCACTGAGTGGATATTAGGACCTGTAGGAGTCAGCTGCTGCATGTGCTATTACTGCTTACTCTTTCACACACCGAAAGCGTCATTCTGAATCTGTACTGTGCTTACCGTGGTCAGTGTGTCTATAAGTGCGTCATTAGTTTTGCACAATTTGCAACACTCCTGTACTGAAAAACTGAAAATATTGCAACATTGATTCACATTGACCAACAGAAAGTTGTTTGGTTTGAAAGTGTGAGATGCATCTTGTTCAACATTTGGATTGACAGAGTCTGGTGGCTTAATAAAAAAAAAAAAAAATCCTTGTCTACTGGGTTTTGATAGCATTGTTTTGTTTTCCTAGTAACCGGCACACATGTTGATTATTGCAAGAAAACAGAGGTATTTGGTTGCGTGTTTATTCATGCAAACATATTTTCCACTGAGCTATGCCAAATGTGTCACAAATAAGCAAAAGGATGCAAAAAGAGACAAATTTCCGAAGTCTATCCTATAAAAAGCAACAGCCAATTGTTCATCGAAAAGAATGTTTATTTTTGGAACCTTGTCTGGCCTGTTTACGCACAAAGCTGATTGTGTATTTTTGGAATTTCGCGTTTGTAGATGCAGATGATACCGGTTATCAACTTGCTTGCTTGTTTTTAATAAGAGGGTGAGGTCTGATGGCTTTTTCACACCATGGCATATGCTTTTCGATAAGTCTGCATCGCATAAAGAGGAGGGAATTTTCTGAGCAAGCATGATAACAGATACGACAACAACTGATATCAGTTTGCCCATGCCTCCCCACAGAAAAAAAAACAGGTATTTATAGGTCACAGTGCTTAGAGAGGCAGAGAAAAGGTCATGGAAATATTTTAGAGGGCAGAAAATTGCACAGGTGGGAAAACAATGGCCAACATGGGTGCACAGAATGTCGCATGAGTGGCATCAAAAAGACATTTAACTACTAACATTCAAATGTTTAGGGTGAAAAAGACACATTTATTATTCAAAAATACAATAAAACTTGCAATATTTTGAAATATTATTACAAATTTAAAAATTGCTATCTTCGTGCTATCCAGCAGTCATTCCTCCAGACTTTAATGTCGAATCATTCTTCAGAAAATCATATGCTGATTTGGTGCTCAAAAATATTTCTCATTATTATCCATGTTGAAAACTGTTCTGCAGCTTGTTTGTTACACATGAAAGTCCGATTGCTGAGCAACTTTTACTTTTAGTCTTTTAATAAATCATTCAAAATGACTAGTGGTTTGAATCAGTCTGGCGAATCGAATGGACTGAACTCACTCTTCAGTCAGCCGCTGCACTGAAGAAGATAAACATTTATTCCAGTGGTTTATTTACTGATTTATCTGGTTTGGGTGAGGCAGGCATGCTATAAAAGGAGCACTGATGCGTGAGCTGAATAGCTGAGGGGGAATCCTCTTCCCTGTATGCTCTGTGAATCATATGCAAAAAAGAAAGGACGCTTCAGATACTTGGAAAATTCAGCAGAAGCCTGTTTGTGTTGACTGCTATTATAACCGTGTTTAGGCAAGCTGAAACTAGCTGTTAAGCGCAGGGAACAGAAACGATCGTAACTAAGCGGCATTTGCCTCCTACGCGGCTCGAGGGTAAAACAATCAATCTTTTGACTCCATGAATGTGCTGCTTGGTATAGTGTGTGTGTCTGTCAGTTTTGGTCATCTCCACTTAGCTCTATAGAGAACCATTTAAATGCAGATCCTTTTAATAATTCTGTCAAAGAAAGCTACACTAAGCATACTGTACAAATTTGCTTTGTAGGTACCAGTGAGTTATTTTAACATCTATTGGTAACAAAACTGTAAATGCTTTTAAATCACATTCTCTAAAAATGTTTCTGTAATGTTACATTCATGTTTGTTTTATTAATAATGTACATTAGGGTGTTTTGTGTTAAATTTATTTTTTACAATTCTTTCTAATTTGCTATTGAGCTAACGTTTATTGCAATATTTGTGTATAGATGGTATTTATTTTGTCTTTGTGGGTAGGCTATGTCGCTGCTTCTATTTATACAGAAGTACTGATCATGTGTTATGGACAGGTCAATTCTGCTTGCATCTGAATTATTATAGTCAGCACATTCAGTACATTTTAGGTCACAAAGAAGATTTTAGCATAGTTTGAGGATAATATAATATATGTTAGTTTAACATAATGGTATGCAAACATATCACTTTTTCATTAACATGATATCAATTAAATAAAAATATAATGTTGTATAAATATATACATATTATTTTTATATTAAAAGTCATCAAGAACAAATAAATAAAACCCTAAATGGTCAGTCAAAAAATCTAAACTACAAAAGATCAGTCAACACACCAAGTTCAGGACTAAACCGGTTATCATCAAAGGTATGGGCCCAGCAGTTAATGGGGGATTCCCCTTTGCCCAAACACGTTGTGTTATGGAAACACTATTCTCCAGGCGGATAATGATACCTCAGAAGACTGACCTTCCCAGAACAATGCGGAAGAAGGCACAAAGAGAGGTCTTGTGGCTCTCCCTTCTGCGCTTCGCTGTGAATCGGGCTGCAGAAGCCTTCATTGTTGTGGCCTGAATGGATCCTCTCATGGGAATGAGGGCCGCCCATAGTGACTTCTGTCAGAGCACAGATGACAGGGCAGATAGTCTGCACAGACACCGCCATAAAAGAGCCCTTTGTTGTTGCCGGCTCCACTATGAGAGGCCGAGGTGATACTTCTGAAAAACGCTGACCTGCCGCAAAGGCCGACGGAACGAAGAAGAGTTGCAGATCTTCATGTGTCAGTGGCTTGCTTCCCATTTTTTTGGGAACTGAAATGCTCTAAAACGGCAGCTTGGCCAGACTAACTTTGCTCGCGAAAACAATGTAGCGTCAAAGGAAGTATGGGCGGGCCCAGGCCAAGTAAATACTACATTTTCAAAAATACATTTCAAATAAATGCTGTCTTATATTGAAAGAACATAGCTAATTTTTTTGCAACATAAGTTATAATCTTTGCAGTTAATAGTGTTCACTGTCTGTTGTTTTACATGTAGTTTGTAAGTAAGGTCATGATTCTTACTGTACATTTCTGCCAATGTCAGCACTAATAACTCCTAAATGCAATGTAGAAACTTAATATTGCTTTGCAATGATCATAAACAATAAACGTAAACACTGAAACTTAACAAGCACTACAATTGCTTTTCACATTAATATTAAAAATAAACATTGAGCAGCAAAACACTTACTTATTATATTTTAAGATTTAAATGTACTACATAAAATATGAAATAAGTCAAATGTTTTTAGCAGTGATAACAAGAAATGATGTGCGAAGGCAAAATGACACTTAAGACTGGAATAATTGCTGCAGAAAACGCTGATTTGCCATCGCAGTAATAAATGAAAAAAACTTGTTTTAAATTTCTTTCTCTTGGGCCAGCCAAAACTTTGCACTGAAGAAATTTTTTACACAATTATTTTATCTCATATTTATTTTATTTGCATACTGTCTAATGTCATCTTCCAAATTCTTTGAGCATGCACTGACAAGCACTCTTAATAAAGTATAATTCTGTGCCACTGCAAAGATCAAGGGTACAAAGTCAAATGAGGGGCATGTGCGAGGAGACCCACCTTAAAGAAGATGTGGGCATGAAAGGGCCATGTAAGGACATTTGTCCTATGCACTGACACCCAAGCCATGCGACTAAATCTGCAGTATCTCCCTCCTGCTGCCTCTAGAGTATTAATAACAAACTTCTCCCATCTTTCACTGCAAATGCAGCAAACAATACCCTGGTGAGACTCAGAGAATGGGGCTGACAGATCCATAACAGCCCTGTCAACAGGTTTTCTCAAAAGCTTCACAACAGACCCTCCCCCCGCTACGGGCACGCAGCCCACCTGCATTGCGGGCCAATTATGAGCTCACAACGGAACCAGCAGTGGGGTTATTGTCACCCCAGGAGTCATCAGACATGTATGGGGATCACGAGGGTGGTGAGTAGGCCAAGGCGACGCTCAGATGCTGATGACATGGTGTTACCTCATAACGTATTGCTTTGCGTCTGGGTTGAGCGAATGCAGAGGCCAAAGGATCCACGAGTTCATTCGCTCCCTGTGGTCTAAATGCGGTCCCAGTATGTACTAGGCGGGAAATGGCAGCTATGCGGTTTGACTGTACACAGGCGTTAAAAAAGCAAGGAGGCTTCTGAAACATTTGTGTGACTCAGGGGTTGTCTTTCAAATGCTAACAATCAACATCATTATATCAGTGCCCTTAAAAGCCAATTCGCACTGCACCGGCAGACGCCAGCAAACGGCAACAGACACGTTTTTCTGGTTTTGTTTGATCAGTGTATTCCTCCTCTTGGCATCTGTTGCCTTTGCTTGGCACTTGTTGTCGCCCACTGAACATGTTAAACCGGCATTTGTCGGGTCTTGGAATAGCTGAGAAAAGATTCAAATACACTACTGTTCAAAAGTTTTAGAACAGTAAGATATTTAATGGTTTTTAAAGATGTTTCTTTTGCTCATCACGGCTGCATTTATTAGATTACAAATCCAGAAAAAAAATGTAATATTGCGAAATATTATTTCAATTTAAAATAACTTTTCTGTGTGAATATATTTAAAAACGTAATTTATTCCTGTGATACAAAGCATCATTACTCCAGTCTTCAGCGTCACACGATCCTTTCAGACATCATTCTAATATGCTGATTGTTTATCATCAGTGTTAGAAACACTTGAGCTGCTTGATAGTTATTTTTAGGATTCTTTGATGATTAAAATATTAAAAAGAGAAGCATTTATTTAAAATGGATAATGTTCAAAACTACTGTTACGGTAGTTTACTGTTTCACTACTGTTCAAAAGTTTGGGATCAGTGCATTTTTATTCTTTCTTCTTTGAAAGAAATGAATACTTTTATTAACAAAGGATCTATTAAATGAACAAAAAAGTCTTAGCATAGATTTACATTTTAGAAATGTTTTATGTTTGGTAAAAAAATGATGTTGTATTTTACTTGTTATTCATCAAAACGTCCTGAGGAGAAAAAAAGAAGAAGAAGAAAAAAAAAATAAAAAAAAAAATAATAATAATCACAGGTTCCAAAAAATATATTTTGCTGCACAACTGTTTCCAACATTGACAATTCTAGTAATAAATCAGCATATTAGAATGATTTCTAAAAGGATCATGTGACACTCAAGACTGGAGTGATGAATAATAAAATAATAAATTACATTTTAAAATATATTTGCACAGAAAACAGTTATTTTAAATGGAAATAATATTTCACAATATTTTTTTTTTTTCCTGATTTTAAATCTAATAAATGCAGCCTTGATGAGCAGAAGATAAATATAAATAAATAAATATCTTACTGTTCTAAAACTTTTGAATAGTAGTGTAGACTCTATTAGAATATAAAATACTTGATTCAGATTCATTTTTCTGTCTTTTTGATCTTTTGAGTGCTTTGTATGAGGTTAAATTCATTAAGTCTTATGGGTTTAGAACAAAATGAGGGCGAGTAAATGATGACACAATTGTCATTGTTGGGTGAACTATCCCTTTAAAAAAAGTTTGTAAGAATGTTTCTTCTCTAAATTTATGGTAGTTGTTATCAAAGTCTCACAGATCAACTTAACAGTAATTAACATCCTAGTATCAATATAATATTACATGTGGCTTAGGTTATGGCACATTCACATGGCCAATCACATTACTTTTCAGGTGTTGCATTAAAGCATTTGGCCAGTGTAAGCTAACTTCTGCCACAAGCAATGCCAGTGGTGCAACTCAACAGATCCACATTTCAGTTTAGCAACGTATGAAGAAACTACTGTAAATGAGATGTGTTAATGCTCCATTACGTTGTAATTCTAATTATTTGAAATGCAATAAATTAAACATCTTACTTTTCAATAATTTTTTGACACTTTCATTTTCCTTTATTTTTAAGAATGTTTAAATATTTGTAAAAAGTTTTGTCCCAAGAACAATGTTATGAAAAAAAATAAGAACATTAAAGAGGTCATTATTTTGTGTATTTGGTGTAATTCAATCGGGTTTAACATAAAAAAAACAACAACATTATTTTCCACATACTAAACATTATTGTTACTCCTCCATGCCCCTCCTTCCTGAAACATTTTTACAAAGTTGATACACAAACAATAAAACCCCTCATAAATGAGGCATTTGTTGCATCTAGTGGGAACATAATTACTGATTATAATGACTTTCTTTTTATGCATCGCACCTTACACTGTTTAAAGCTCACGTTTAAATAGTCATCGGCAAATCCTAAATATGAATACACAGGTACTTGGAGTCAGAAGTGGCAGACTGCCCTTGCAAAGTTGGAATTGCCTCACTTTATAGCCTCTGTGCACAGCCAACATAGGCTGCTTTGCAGGTTCAGGAATCAGTCCTCCATAAATGTCTTGAGCACTACTCTGATATTTGTGTTGAACTGATCTGTTCACAACTTAACCAATGATTTCTAGATATGTCCTCTTTTGGAAGCACAAAGAAAGTAGTTTCACTTTCACAATGAAACACTGCGTCTCCAGAACATGGCGCTGACAGCAACACTACAGCGAGAATAATAGCTCCGCCTTCTTTCTTTGTGTAAACATTTGGGTGGTGTTATAAAAAAAAAAAAAAAAGTATATATATATATTTAGAGAGAGAGAGAGAGAGAGAGAGAGATGTGGGGCATTTTTAAATGAGGCGTTTAAGGGCGTGTAGAAAAGTCCTCTCTTTGGTTTTGAGACTTTAGTCTTTGCAACTTTAGGGATGAAATCATATGGCCCCTTTAAAAATATATAAAAATATTCTTACATTCATTTTCAAGTTAGAAAAAAAAATAGTAGTTAAGAATAAATTGGTACGAATGCTGTTAGAATCCAGATTCTTGTCACTATGGGATGTGTGACGGTCTCAGTGCAATAAAACAAGCTGTCATCAGGTTTGACGAGGCACTTCTTACGATGGGGTTGGGCTGCACCACCAGGGAAGCCCTAGGCCTCGTTCCAGAAGTCACCAGCCCTGCATTTATTGAGGATGATGTCGCAGCCGATTCTGGAATTACACCCAAACTGCCCAGCGCACCACAGCCAAAGACAGACAGGCCCAGACACGATGCAGAACACAAAGTCTGGGCCAGAACACACACACAGCTCAGAAATACTGTATACGAGTGTATGTCCATGATCACACAGCACTCATTCACACTTCAGGTGCACTTCCTCTCAGTTCATTTGCCTTTAAAAATGTACAGTTCCAGCAAACTATGTGAACCGCTGTAAGTGAAGCAACGGATTCCCACATGCAAATCTGGGAAGTAGTTAAATAATTGAGTCGTTAGTAAACATTTACCTTGACATCTTGGATAAACAAGGAAATGCAGTACCCAAATCACTGACATCCTACACGTGCAGCGTCACTTAAAGCAAATTATATTTTGGAAAAGGCTAAGACTAAATTCTAATTATTGTTTGATTAATGAAATGAAATGATGTCCAAATACGCCTGCTTTCATAGTATACTATACTATATGGCAAAAACAGTATGTTCAAATTGGTTGAAGGGTTCAAATACAATGAAAATGTTCAAGTTCAGATAATATTTATATACCTATTCATTTGAAAACAAAAAACTATTATTTTCTTTAAATGAAATCCTACTGAGCCCAATTATTTAAATGTTAGTGCATACATTTGTACATAGCTATTAAATCTTCACTTTAAATTTGATTGTAATTTAAAACTTTATTCTAAAATGTTAAACTCCAAAATCAATTACAAATGCCCAATACTAATTACAGGCGCCATAGAATGCATTGAGAGAATATTTTAAATTGTTCTCTGATATGTACATAGAAGCTATGTAGCTTAGGTAAGGGGACAAAATGCCCACGAACTGTTTTACAGGTCCATTTACAACCCTAGAATTTGACCCTAGAATGAAACTGTCTGTTTTCGCCTTATTTGGAAGGTTCATGAATAGTAATGAGGAGGTCTGCTCTGATTGGCTGTTTCTGTTTCTCTGGGCGGGTATATGCAAATGTGGTGAGCGTAACTACGTAACTTGAGACTCACAGTATGTTATGCCCATGTACTGAACTGTTATTATTCAACCATGCCAAGGTACATTTAGTTTTCCATTCTATGGCACCTTAAAAAAAAGAAAAACTAATTTAAACAAGTACAGTATATAAGAAAGGTAAGATGGAAAGAAACAAACAAACAAATGATTTTAGTGTCAATACTCAATACATCTGGTACTTGATGTCTATAGCCGAAGGGTTAATGCCAGCCCCCAAAAAAGTGTTTTGATCTACATTTTCAACACAGACTCAGAGCTGGAGAGAGATGAAGCAATGATTCTTCATGACACATCAGACCCAGACAGATGAAACGCGAGCTAGACTACTGTATCTCATCGACTAAATGTCTTACTTCATCACTTTATACACTCAAATCAAGGGCCCGTGACACAATTAATCTGCACTGATACCTCACATTCAATGTACTTTTGACAGAAGGTGAGATAACAGTACAGTACATCCAGACATTTGTGGACCTATTGAATGTTTATTTAGTCTGATATTAAATTGGATCATTCTTAAAGCATCTCTTAACCAACATTGTGCACTGTATAAAATGAACTATATTTTTAGAACATCGATTCAAATTCCTATCATAAGGAAATAAATACTTCCTCTCATCCTTCTCGTGAAATCTACCAAACTTGCATAGTCATATTGAATAGAAGCACGTCTCTTGCTGTGACACCTCGATGACAGGCTGAACTGTTTCTTAAACCTTGTTCCTGACTATTTTGAGTAAGAAAGTGCAAATATGGGGAACTTTAAAACAAAAGCCTGCTGCATCCCACTGATGTCATGCCGCGTAAAAATAACTGCACAGATTTGAAAGCTGTTCGACACAGAAAGCCTCTGATCAGACCTCCCATGAGGCTACAGGTGGTCACGCACACACCTGAATTTCACACAAACACCTGAACGGCTGCCTTTTCACTCTGTCTTTGACATCGGTTAGACGCATGTGAACTGTCTGAACGCTTTTGTTCACTTAGCGACTGATGTGGTCACAAGCTCAAAGCTCAAGATCTGCTTCATCTCCTGCATAACAGTGTGCTAGTGTTTCAATGAGGATCTGAAATAAATCCCCATTAAGCACCAAATATGGTCAATTTTATATTTAGATGGTAGTTTTGCAAGCACCAGCAGGTCTTAATTTAATTACCGACTGGATACTTAACATGCATTTAAACAACGACCACAGGACAACGTGTTAAAGGGGGCACTAAGTGCTTGTGCTGTTTCATGTGTGAGAGATGCTTTCTTCAGCTTGCAATTATGTTTTACTATTATGTATTATGCTCTATGTATATCTGTTAACACTTTAAAATAAGCAACACTTGTTAACTGTTTTCTCCTCAACAAATTCTTACTTTGCTGCTTATTCTTTTTAAAAACTCATATACACCTAGGATGGCTTTGGGGTGAGTAAAATATGGGGAAATTTTATTTTGGGGTGAACTATTCCTTTAACGGGATTATACTTAGAGTAAGTAATAAAATAATAGCTCTTTAAAACTGAAATTTGGTTACAGTATTATTTATAAAATAACAAAATGAATAATCAGAAACCTTAGATTACAAAACAAAAAATTAATATGATCCAATTTTAGAGGAACTTCAAAAGAGCAGCTCATTTGAATTGGAGGCTGGTGATACTAGAAAACCTGTGACAACATCTACGATACGTTGACCAACACAAGGAAAAAATGTGCCACTGAATGAATTGCACCAGTCATTTTCATAGAAGCCCACATGTCGATGATCATGATGGCATCTGACATCACAATTTCCCACAATGAGTTCTTGGTAAGTCAAATCAAGAATGAATACGTCAGTCCTTTCACAATTTTTTTTTACCAGACCACCTACAAACTTTCAGTGCAGCTTTCTCAGACCGTCCGTGGATAACCTCACAAAATCTTCAGTATTTTGCAAAAACAGAACTGCGGGGGGGTTGGATGGGTGTACCTTGTTCACAAATAAGGACTTCATGCCAAATAAAGCAAATGTCCAGTCCAAAGGATGACAGCACTAATAATATAACATCCAGCATGTTTATGAGAAGATAAGTATATCATGAGGGTTATGTAGCTCATGTGGTTTTCCCATAGTGATGGGAACGCTGTCATGTACGCCTATCGTTTTAACCACACATACCTCCCCCTGAACCCGTCATGGAGCTAAAACTAGACTGGGGGCTTCTATCCCACGAACACAGAGTGTGAAATTCTGAGTGCACTTGCAAAACAGTGGCAGAAGTACGCAAGCACACCTCAGGGGAAAAAATAACCGCAAGCATTTGACTTTGTAAAGAAACAGAAGTTAAGCATTCCTCCCGTCTAAACACTTTAAGCCACAAATATAAAACAGAAATCCTCTCTGCATTAAAATACTTCCTATATGCACACAATATGCATACAAAATATGGTCCAGTCATTAATAAATACATTTCAACAATGCTTTCCGACACTTTTTAATTAACGAGGAGGAAAAACAATAGATATAATCTGGCTACAAAGACAAGATTTAAGTTGATGATACACCGGGCAAGTTTTCAAGCAATGTTGCTGTCAAACCAGGTGAGACTAAATGATCCATATAGAAATTTGTTACCCATTCTAAGTGAAATAGTGCCCAAGGAACGTTGCTCAAAAAAAGTTGCCCAGCATAATTGCTCAAAGTTGCCCCATGAATCATCAGCCATAGGTTCTGTTTACACCTGGTATTAACATCTGTCTGGGTGATTTGATCACAAGCGGCCAACCTTAATGCATTACATAACATGCACTTTAAATGAATCTCCTCCGATCACTTGCGATTGAATTTTTTATATAGTAAGTGCAAATATCACTGTCACAAAATAAATGCATGCACATAACTGTTTAAACGTTTGGGGTTTAAAGTACCTTATCCCAACTATCTGATCATAAATGCAGCAAAAACAGTACTATTGTGAAATATTACACAACTTAAATGTAACAGTTTATGCAACCACTCCAGCTTTTAGCGTCACGTGATGTTTCAGAAATCCTTTTAATATGCTAATTGGTGTTCAAGAAACATTTTTTTTTATATATATATAATCAGTGTTAAAAAGAGTTGCGCTGCTTAATATTTTTTGTGTAAACAGAGATACATTTAGTCTAAAATAGAAATCATTCATAATGTTATAGATGCCTTTATTGTTGCTTTTGCTCAATTTAACGCATCATTGCATTTAAATAAATTTTAATTGCATTTTCCTAAAAACATCCTTATTGATCCAAAACTTTTAACAGTTGCGTGAAGCACAAAACAGTGCTGCAATCTTAATATAATTTTTGCTATATTTTAGCATTGCCATTTTTAAACGTGATGATTGAAATGGATTAACTTATTTACAAAAACAAATAGCATAAAACTTCAGATATAAACTACTTTTTAGTTTCTTTATGTCTACCCAAAGAGAATTAGATGAGTTGCTGCATATAGCTTACTAAAGCTGTTCTGTACAATTCTGTATCAGTATTATTTTTATATATCTCACATTTGTCAAGATGATTAGTTAATTGACAGATGAGTAGGCAGTTACATATTAGCATGTACAGTAAGGCAATAAATGTACAGAAATGTGGGTTTAGTGACTGGATTACAAAATGCTTTGAACTTTGTTTGCACCTGAACACTAGTGTTTGGGATGGATGTTAATACCAGATGTAAACATGTAATCAGAATTAACAGCACTGAGGTGTATGACAGTGTGTAACTGACATTTTTTACACTCCTAACTTACCTCAAGCTCCTTGATCTTCTCATCCGCTGTCTTCTGCTTTTCCAAAAGCTGATTTGCAATCTCATCTTTTGACTGTAAAACGAACCTGGAAAAAAGTGAGAAGGTGGTCAAAACAAATAACAGAGTAGAAAATTCTCATTCAGGGCAGACTTTACACCAAAAAAGATTGTACACACATGCGTCCCGCTCCCTCAAACATGCGGGTGCTGTTAGGTAGTGACGTGATCTCTGCGTGCGTGAGGTTGGAGTGCTTCTTCATGCGGCTCAGCTGTTCGATCTGCAGGTCAGCCAGCTTCACCTTTTGCTGGGTGTCAATCATTTTAGCCTGCAGCTCTGCAAAGGCCTGTGGAATACAGAGGTTTGAGTTAAATGAGATTTTAAATGCAATATCGTCAACATTTCTCATGCCTTTAAACACATGTTTGTACAGGATATGAATGAGAAAGTTTTTAAAGAGAAAGCCTGAGATATAAACCAGAGAAAGGGAATTACTCTAAAAACGTTACTGTATTACTGAAAAAAAACAGCCTTAGCTAGTTGCTTAAAGCTGGTCAGCCGGCTGGTTTCAGAGGGGTTTTGGCCACTTACCAGCTTGCCAGGCTGGTCTTAGCTGGTTTAGGCTGGGAGGCCAGCTGGAGTGATCAGCTAAAACCAGCCTGACCAGCCTAGCCATGCTGGGAGACGAGCTGAAACCAGCCTAAACCAGCTAAGACCAGCCAACCAGCCTAGGCTGGTTTTAACTGTTTTTCTGAATTACGAATAACCAGCAACAAAGTTAACGTCAAACAAACAATTATACACATATGCGTATTTTCTAAGCTATTTAATGTATGTAAACATATTAATTTATTACATGTAACAGTAGTACAGTAGTAAAAGTGTATTGTCTGTGACATTTTGACTTAAAAAAAAATAAAAAGAACAGGTTTCTAATGCACCGAGGTTGCATGTCGTTAAATCACTTTGCTTTTAGCGTTTTATACACTAATTCTAATCTAGCTGAGCTTAAAACGCCCTTTACTTGATAAATATATAATGGCGAAGCGATAAACCCGTTCAGCGTCTTTGAATAAATCTGTAAACCCCTTTTTACCTTCTTTAACTCGAGGTCTACGGGAGCCGCCATGACGGTGAGAGTAGAAAGAGGCACAGCGCATGCGCAAGCGCAAGCTTGTCGCAAACCCTAGTGAGCACCCTGCCTAGACAGCATTTTCGGTTTCGAATACACAGCTGGTTCTCAAAGATTCTCTCTAGATAGGCAGCACGGTACGTTTTTACACACAGCCTACACACAGACTCGGTCTCAAGGTAACGCACAATATACAAGTGACAAGGCAGGCTATTAAACGTGTGTAAATCTTAAGGTTTTTAAGGTTATGCTAAGTTTTTAAGGTTATGCTAGTGTAAGTGTAAATATGGAATGCTGTTATTGTGGCAATGCCACAAATGTTTCAAAAGCATATTATTTGTGCTGCTCTTTCTATTTTTAATTTTGCACTACATCTGGAATGTTTCACCTCAATGAGGCATTGCTTAAGAATAGTTTAGCAATTATCAACATGTATACAAATGTATACGAGATGTATGTCACAACATACCATTTTTATATCCATACCTACCCTAGTGACCTCTCAATAGTTTTAACCTTAGAACATGCCTTTACATTCCAACATATCTCAACTTCAATCTAGAAAAATATAAAAGTGAAAAATATTCTACCAGACTTGTATCTTTCTTATTAATATAAGCACCGAAAATAAGATCACAGAAGTCAAAATGTTTATTACACAATTGTTTATTAAAGTAAAACAACAGTTGAAAATATTTGGTTATCATTGCTTACAATTAGTAAATGAAATCATGCTATTTTATACTATACACATACAGTAGCACTTAAAATACTTTGATAAACGTATTCCATTTCATTTAACTTAATTTAAGCTACACTTTCTCAGTAGACCTACAAAGCCCTGCGTCTGACATTCCTCCACAGTACATGTGTTTTTAATCGATTGCATTTTTAGAGCTCCGCAAATCTGTTCGTTTCACAGTTTAGCTAAAATATTATTATACCTTTTCTGAAGGGTCTTCCGTATGTGATTGCAAAGTCTGTCATGCAACTTCAGTCCTATTAGAACATCATTTGAATTTATCTATCAATAATAAATATCTATACAATAAAAACACATTTACAAAACTCACAGTGCATTCAGTACACAAAATTGTTACATATACAAAATAAATAACCAATACATTATAAATAAATAATTACAAGTGCTTTGCGGGGTTTCCGCATGTAGACTGACGGGAGGAACCAGAAACACCCTTTTTAGAATAAATAAATAAGCAACGAACAAAAAAGCAACTTGATTAAAGTTGCCTTACATTCATCCGGTTCAGTCCTCTCTGTATGCTCTCCACAAAGAGAATAGGTTGAAAAGGACATTGTACTGCACATGGAAACAGCGTTCAAAACATCCTTTATGCCAGTGTAGACAGCCGCCATGACTGCAGGACACCAGGGCTGTAGGATGGATTTAATATGTAATGATCTAGAATTGTGCCCCTGCTTACTCCTCAGTGCTTACTCCCAATCTATCCATGGGTCACATGTCCTTTTGGGTTTCTTCTTCCTGTAAAACAGTAATAAATATAATATTAGATTCATTTTAATACTTAAACTTGACAAACAAAACCTGGTCATTCATTGAGAACTATTTACCTTTCCTCCCTTATCACTTCTGCACCGACGTTGCCTCGAGTTTGACCTTTTCTTCACTTTCTACATCAGCGTCATCTTTTTTGTGGTACCTGTAAGAAAAACATGCTGAACATCTAAGGAATTTTGTAAGTGGTTTAATGATTGGTTTAATGAAGAACAATATAATGTTGATTCATGGTAACCTACCTTAGTGCCAGCAGAATAGCGATGATTGCGAGACACATGAGGGACAGGACCACCGCTATTACCGCTAGAGCTGTGGTCCGGCTGTAACGCTGTTTCTCTTTACTAACCGGTAACGTGAATATATGGCATCTCTCTCCTGAGTATCCTGTTGTACATCTGTAAGAAACAACAGCCAAAAGATGAAAATTAGTTCAAAAATAGTGCACGACAGGAGAATCATATCGAAATCAATTAATTTAGATTCAACTTTAATAATATTGCTTTACTTCTTTGTGCTAATTAAATTTTGTGCTTACTATTCAAACTGTATATTGTAATATTTCTAATATTGGGGGCCTTTGTATGATCAACTGCTTGGTTTCCTCACTTGTCGCAAGCCGCTTTTGATACAAAGATTCATAAAATAAATGGTTACGCCTAAAAAAAAAAACGAGATGAAACTCACACACAAGAATGAGAGTTCAACTCCTTCAGATGCTGACACACTCCATGAATGCAGAAATCTTTGTATTCCTCCAGGCAGGGGTTCTTCTTTCTTCCCTTGCCTTTTCCTTTGCCCTTCCTTTTTCCCTTTTTTGTCTTCTTCTCTGTAGTGGGAATAGCCGACGGATGTTTGGTTTTGGTGGAATATGCCACTGTTGAGCAAGAAAGAGCAGTGATGTCAGTCTGTGATGATCTAATACCGTACAATAGTCTAACACACTATATATTCACATGTTCACTAGCATTTCCTGTCGAAGTATACAACACTTCCTTTTAGTATTTTTAATAATATAAAAAGTGGTTTAATGCAAGTAGTCATTCCATAGTGTGATTTCAAAATGTGCTTTTTAAAAACGGCAATAATTTGATTACATTTTTTTTTTAATATTAATTACACAATATTATATTTCTGAAGTAACTGTGTAAAATGTGCGCACATTCAAATTGCATTCACAGAAATTAACCTCTACCTCTTGGCTCGTTTGAGTCGTAATCCACAGATAGATCATAATCTTCATCATAATCTTCATCTTCATACACATCCGTCCCTCTGTCCAGCTGGTGCCCTGTTGTGTTTGTTATCCCTAGGGTGTGAAAGAGGTTGACTGTTGTTCTGGGTTTGGCACTCTCATACCTGTCCACAGAGGCGCCACTGCACACCTTGAGTAACACTGAAACAGAGCAAGACACTTTACAGATATATAAAACACTTATTTTGTCTATTTTGCATACTGTCAATACGTAAAAGAAAGAAAATAACTATGGCAAAACTGAAAGCTCGTGCTGTTTATAGATAGGCGTAGTGTAAAATGTTCAAATAAACTGGGAATAAAATGCGTAATCATTCACAAACTGATTAAAACAGTGACACAAACTAATTACATATCCATATTTTTTTTTTTTTTTTTTTTTTTTAAAGTAGGTCGAAAGAACCTCGTGTGAAAATTTCCGCCACATACCGGGCAGGTCCAATGCAAGTTCTAGCAGTATATTTTATTAAGAAGCCAGTGTTTAAAACACTTACCGAGACAATGGACGAGAAAGATCGCAGTTCGTAACTTCTTCATATTCCTGGCAGTGTAATCCGAGATTTTACAGGATCCAAAGTTGATGCCTCCAGCACCGTCCGCGATCTGGACGCAATGCGCGTGCTGGGGACTGTGTCAAAAGTCTCAGGCGGAGAGCGCGCGCCGGTGCAGTTATATAGCACACACTTCCCCTTTATGAATCATGGCCACACCTAATCAATCATCACGTAAAGTTAAATGAATATATTGTAATATTTTGGTCCAGGCTGGTGAAAGGCATAATTTGACATGTAAATAATTTGAGGGGAGAGTTGTATCACGGGATATTACTATCTAGCTAATAATAAATCCAATTTTGTATGTTAACTAGTTTTTAGGTATAAACTTGTTGACCAACTACTGGGTTTCAAAAACAGATTAAAGTTAAAACTGGTATGAGCAACTCATAGCTGGTTTAGTGAATATCCACAAGTTTGGACCTGCTGAGCTTTACGAGCTTATCTTTTCAGCAGTGAACCAATATATAGCAGAGATTTGGTCAGGATGCTCTAAATATTTGGTAATTTTAGCATTTTGTCCAACTTCTGTATGCATTAGGGAGAAGGATACCTTACAGACGTTAAAACATAAGTTTGTACGTAAGTTAAAACGTTAATTACTTTTAAGTACATGCATTTGTATGTTATTTCAGGACACACATTTCATTTATAGTCTAATTATACGCAGTTGGATCACTGGCACCACCTTGTGCTTAATAGTATTATTTCACATGCAGACAAACTCAAATCTTTCCATAAAAATGAGAAAAACTAGCTAAAAGAAAGCCATTTTTTAAGCTAGACGTGATTTGTTGTTGGACCTCTGTTTTGACTAAATGCTTTCTGTAACCACTTACAGAAAAATAACAAAGACAAAACAATGTGCGTAAAGCAGAGACGAAACATTTGTGAATGTTTATTAGCCATGAGAACTCAAAGACAAATCATCAGAGGGGATTGTAACATCTACAATAATGAAAATTAAAATATGCATCTTGTGAAGCAGCCGGACAAGAAAACAAAAACATATTCCAGTTTATTTTTAAAAATCAATTTCAACAAAAGTTCTTTCAGCATTATAAAAAGTGGAGATGCAGCACCTCGTGCCATGCGAGGCCAGTGTCTCTGAATGATATATCTGGAGGATATTTACAAGCATGACTAGTGGGGTAGAAGACAATCGCCATGACTTGGGCTCCACGGCTGACCCTTCACCTCAGGAATTGCAGGAAATATAATACTGATTCCAACGCTGAGGTTCGGAGTACAGGTGGGCAAGGAGTGAATCTGATTCTTCCCATAGCCATTGTCACAAAGAACAAAAACCAAAAGGCCTCAGCAAAATCGAGACGACCCAAACACTCAAATTCCTTCAGGAGCATCTACATGCCCCAGCCCCCTCCCATGCCATTCATGCCGACTGATCCACGGCTGCCACCATAATAACTGTTGTTCATTCCACCCTGGCTATCTGTAGAAGTACAGAAATAAATGTGAGAGCCAAACAGTGAGAAGAATTCAAAAAATATACACTAAGAATGTGAACAAAGTTAAAACGCACTGTAGTCATTGTAGCCTCCCATGCTGGACTGGTTACTGTATCCTCCAGTGTATCCTCCACCCATCTGCTGCCCTCCATGTCCATAAGACGACTGGTTTCCTAAGAGACAGAAAATAAAAACATGGGTTTTATTTATAGATAGATAAAATAATTCAAATAAGTTTCTTCTGATTTTATTATTTGTGCTTTTAAACAATTGTGATTTATCTTATCCAAAATAAAAGTTGTTCATAGTGTGTATACTGTGTATATTATGTATATATAAATACTTAAATCTATATATATGCATGTGTATGTTTATATAATATATTATATATATATATATATAAAATAACATTATGAATATAGATACATAAACATGTAAATATTTTCAATATATACTTTATGTATGTGTTTGTTTTGGAATACAAAAAACATTTATATTTATAAAAAGCACCAAATACTTAAACCTAAAGAAAGTTGATATATCAACAGTTAACATATCAACTTTATATACAGTGCCAATATTTATACTTTTGACTTACCCATTCCCCCCATCATCTGCCCTCCGTATCCCCCATTACTGCCACCTGCTGTTGAGTTTAAGAACAACTCAACATAACGGTGTTCTGAAAAGACAAAAAAAAAAAAAAAATTCAAATCTGTGAAATATTAATAACAAAAAAAAAACAATTCCTTCTAGTTAGCTTACACTGGACTTACGCATATTTGCTTTGTCCTTTGACATTGCAGCCACTGCATCTTCATGTGTCGCAAATTCCACATCAGCCTCACCAGTTACTCGGCCATCTGGACCAATCTCAATGTGCACACGCACCGGGTTCAGAGGAGAGAAAAACTGAACACAAATGGTTTAACTTCAATTAAACATACGCTTTTGATATCCAAATGTAAGGTTTTTCAAAATGACTACAAATTTCACATAAAAATCATGTATATCAAACACCCCCAACTCACATTGTAGATGTCCGGTTCTGTTGCCCGGTAAGGCAGTCCCCTCATATGAACACAATGACCTGTGGTACTCTGAAAATTACCACCATCACCATAACGTCCATCTGACACTCCTATTTAAATAAAAACACAAGAAACATGTCATAAAAAAGCACATGCAGTCTTCCTTCTACACATGCAGGATGGCTAAAGTGCAAAAATGTGGAAAAAGAAGCTGGTCTCACCACCACGTCGCATCCGATCAAAGGATCCCCCACGACTCATGCCATTGTAGCCCCGGCCTCCTCCGCTGGGTCGGTCGTAAGGCCCAGGTCTCTGCATGCCCATGCCTTTACGTGGGGGTTCATAATGTGTCCTCACTTCAGCTCGGCTGCTCTTAAAGATCTCAATATACCTACAACCATACAAATGAGAATTAAAGGGCAATGCAAGAACTTCACAAAACAGACCTGTTCAGAAGTAAATCAGAAGAAAAAAAAAACAAAAAACCGTACGATACTGTGAACATTCCCCTGTGCTACATGTACAACATACATGCATTTGAGAGTTTGACATTAGTACATTTTTGATTATCTTATTGTATACGTCTCCATTCTAGAGCTTAAAAGAACATCTGGCCGGTTTTAATAAAAATTAATAAATAAACGTATACCTTTAATAGTTGACCCAAAAATGAAAATGAAATATTTCTTTACTGATTGACATGACTTTACTGGAGAAAGCAATATTATAGATAGAGGAATGGTTTAAAGTTACAAACACTGTAACAATGGATAAAAAAACAACAACATGCAGCTTTGTACTTCAGTAGATGTTAGTTGATGATTTACTGGCATTTTTAATCCTCTCTTTGGACTCTCATTCTGACGGCACCCATTCACTGCAGAGGAATTTCTACAAATCTATTCAGATCAAGAAACAAACTCGTCTACATCCTGGGCACCCTGAAGGTGAATAAACAGTAGGGCTGGGCAATTTAATTATCGATTTAACAATCAGATGTTTACATTCACAAACGGAAATTAATCGCTTCTGATTCTGAAGATGATATTGTGATCTATGGCTCCGTGTATTAACTGCAGCAAATGTGAAAAACAGCTGATTGAGATTTACCGCAAATCAAAGATCTGGCTTTACTGATAAAATGCGCATAAATTTAATCAACGATTAAATCGCCCAGCCCCAAAAAACCGTTTAGCAAATATTCATTTTTGGGTGAACTTTTCCTTTAATAATATCTTTGCTAGATGCTATGGCTTCCATGCATTAAACTCTAACGTTTACTTCAGTATGACAGTAGATACCGACCCGTTACACAGTCCACTCTAAATTGGAATTCAAACTGGCTGCTTGCAAGGCACTTGTTTGCATGCTTAAGAATAAGGAATCCCAAGATGCCCAAATGCACCATTGCTACGCCCTAAATATGCATTCAGCCTTTTGAATCCAGACATTTTCATGACAAATAAAAAAAAAAACACATAGGAAAACAGTAGGAGTCCATCAAGGCCCAGAGAGCCCTCTGGTAAAGACATGTGCGTGTCCGTGTGTAAGTTCATGTTGCATACCACTTTGAAAGTTTACTGTAGTAGGTGTTTTACCACATGAAAAACAGCTTAACCATCCAACCATCCATCCCCACCTGTGCCCTATTCTTTCCTTGTGTTTCTTTAGAGCCTTTTCAGCTATTTCCTGTGAAGCAAACTGCACGAAGGCCTCCCCCGTACTCCTCCCCTGGAAGTCCACCGGCAATGTTATCCCATTTGG